>JBBPOJ010001728.1:0-11809 GCA_038091395.1 Leccinum rimulosum
GCGCGCGCATGGTGTGGTTTGCGCCTTGGAATACGTGGTTGCTCCGGCGTGCTTCCGGAAAAGACCGAGGAGGACGACGACATTAGTCAGCAAGAGGTTTGCAGTGAAGCGTCGCGTCCGAGTCGCTGCGTCAGGCCTTCAGCTTCAGGCATCGTCTGGCCTCTCCAACGGTCCTTTGGAAGACTCCATCGTTTCGTCAGTTAGCATCACAGGAAGACGAGCCAAAAATATACATTCGGACGATGCGATTCGAGGACATCAAAGCCCCTCTCCGTTGTCGAACCTCTTCAAATCAAAGATCTCCAATGCAGATCCGAGGCAATCCATACTCCTCGGCAAGTAATTAAGTATTCTTGCTTTGAGCTTTTGTCTCCGACGGAATGCCCAATTCATCAATTCTTCGTCGTCTCGTCAAATCACTTAGAATCACCTGTCCAGTTTTCTCGCAACCACGGACGCCGTCGCTGAAGATCTATTTTTTTTACGAACGCCTCGAGTCATTGTGCTGAAGATTATTTTCGCCGTGAACCTGATGACCTATTTACTATGGCACGAGGGATACTCAACCAGGCCCCAAGATCATACAGCAGCAAACCGCTTCCTTGCGAAAGAAGCTATTCGAAGTTCTATCATCCAATGGACCATCCATTCACGTTTCGCGCCTAGGTACAAACCCTTACATATTTTCGCACCTCAGGTGTCTGTTGATCCGCCGGAGAATACTCTAGAGGAAACCAATGATGAGCCCGTAGTTGGAGGTGGCAAGAGAGGTCGGTCGAGGGACTGTCTATGAACATTTTCGCACATGTCGTTGAGTCTCTCATCGGCGCTGCGTACCTCCATGGCGGTTTTGAGCTTGGCATATCGTACGCTGAACTATTTGGTCTAGGACTCGAACCTGCCGGATTGCATTGCGAGGGCACTAAGATGTCGATGCAGCTGGCCATCGTTGGTCGGATATACGTTCCGGAAAAAGTTGTTGCTCGTCGAGTGCCTCACGCACGCGAGCTACAGTACGACGATTGCACGGTGTCATACGAACACATGGAGTTTCTCGGGGGCAGCCTGCTCGACATGATCTTCACCAGATATGGACGCCGTCATGGCGCTGCTCCAGAGATTGCACGTGCTGAACTAAGTGGAGCGGGTCGGTGGACCTGCTGCATGCCACACTTCCACTGGCAGGGCGATGGGGGTATGTATTCCTGAAATAGATGAACATGATGAATGTGTGGGCCTTGAAATCCACATGCACTTCGGATATTTATCTATGTAATAGGTTCGTCCACCATTTCCTCTCAAGATTAGGTCTGCGTGCAACACTTCCACTGGCAGGGTCATAGGGAATATGTATTCCTCCAATACATGAACGTGATGAGCGTGTAGGCCTTGAAATCCACATGCACTTAGGATATTTAACAGGTTCGTCAACCATTTCCTCAATACTTCCTCACGGCTCCCACGGAGATTCAACAACTTGAACAGACTGATGAGAATTGCTCCACATCGTTCCACTTGCGATACACGAGCTGCGCAACGATTCGATGCACAATCACGCATAGTTACAGGATTTCCCGATCGATATACACCATTACACGGACAATAAACTTTAGATACCAACACACCACAACTTCTTGGTGTTGATCTCGATTCATTCTGAAGCTTGCTCGGCGACAATCTCGGAGGCACGTATGTTCCAATTATTAATCTGGCCCCACTGCGAAAAGTAGCTTGTCAAATAAGCCAAGGTGAAATAGAACGAGAAGCTTACACCTGGATAACTCTCCTGAATGGGCTCCTCCGCGGCTTGCTCGCTCACAATGTCAGCGGCCTCTCCACGCCAGACATCTATAGTCCAAAACTGAGAAGGCGTTATTGTGAGGTTGCGCTCCACTCTCAACATGCTTACCGGCATTGCAAATGGAATGAGAGTTAATTCGATGTAGTATGACAAGGGATAGATGGAACTGTTGGATGTGCCATGGCACAGGGCCTGCATTTATACCTCCCAGGAAAGCAAACAAACCACTACACCTGATCCAAAGTGAGTGTTCGTGATAATTTTTTTGTTCTTCCGCCAGCGGCTGCGAATCGGTCAGGTGTGTTCTCAACAGGGATAAGTGTGTTGCATGCCTGACGCCATCGCCTGAGATTATTACTTACGTCCTTTGATACCGCCCCCGCCTGATCAGATCTTCTAGCGTAAGAAATGGAACAAATGGAAAGCTAGCGCTCAATTCGATCTGAACACGCGGTGTCACAATGATCCGGGGTATCCGGGGTATATAGTATTTAGGGGTGTCGATATTGATGCGCCGTTAATCGGAACCCGGTTCAATTGCGTACGACTATGTACTTCGGGTTAGTCGAGTTATGTTAATGAACACCCTACAGTTACGCAACACGACACATCGCCGCTCTCGAAATCACTGGCAACACACCCCTTGCAGGCAATGCGCCCGGATCTTCGAGACTGGGTGACTGAATTATCGACCGCCACAGGGATGTGTTTCAGGAGCCAGGATGCTATAGCTAGTTGCAGCATAGTCTGACAGGGAACTCCGGATCCACTATTCGGACGTTCGAACACGTCAGGATTCATGCCCTTGTGTCGAAATTTCCTAAGCTCAGGGATGGAATCATTCTTGTGGAAGATGTGCTTCTACCGAGCCCCCAGGCCAGCATACTGCAACCTGTCATTCAGGTAATCAGACCTTTGGGATTTGGTCGTCCCGCCATGTATCACAAGAACCAAACTATCGTACAATTGGAGAGCCATTGGCCGTCAGAATATATACTGTCAAGCTCTTATGAACCGATTTCCTCTGTAGTTTCCTTCTCAGCCTCAAGTCTAGCTTTGGCCTCGGCTTTTTCTTTGGCAATTCGTGTACGGTAGGCAGCTGTGCTCCCTGTATTATCCAGCCACCATTTGCCCCAGGTTACGACCTACATGTAAAAGCATTGCATGCACACTCACGAGTCACATCAACGACATGTGTGGACGGAATAAGACCTACGTTCTCGTTCTTAGGCTTTCTATTCGACAGCTCTTCCTTGCGTTCAAGCAACTCGGGCATCAAATCGTACTTGGAACGATCGAGAGGCTGCCAGAATGAGTGTGTGAATATGCACCGATCGAAGTTAGTTCGTGTTTACTCACTCTGGCGAGCGCAATAGTCGGCGCCTCTGCTCCGCCTTCTGCGTTGTCTCTAGACCGCACGGGCGTGAGCAGGCCGCACTCTGAGCAGTAAACGTCGTGCATATTCTCTGCGCCTTGGCGTCCTTGCTTGAGTGAATTGAACATAAACTCGCGCGTGTGGACTCCTCGTCGAAGCGCCGTCCACACCCTGATAATCGTTGGAGACGGAACACGTCACTCAGAAGCAACAACCTACCAGTCAATGAATTCGGTGTACTTTCCGCACCCTGAGCATTCTTCCGGAAGGCCCACCACCTTTGTCCCTCCCATTCCTGTTTCCTGGAAATCGCGGCCGACAAAGATTTGATTGAGCCTTAGGTACTCGTCCTCGGTGATGTACCATAGGTAGGTCTTTTGGTTGTCTTCGCCGGGGACCTGTATGAGTTTTACGGGAGGTTTGATCTTATTCTTTGACTGATTGGCAAGTGGTGATGAGATGCAGTGAAGTATTCCGGGTAAGCGTCGAGCGAGTGACTTACGGGGATGAAGGGGACGTCTTGGGTGAGGATCATGTTGAGGCTGATGATGGCAGGTCGGGTCTAGACGGGGACCAGGTTATGTGGGCATGCCTAAGTATCCATAACATTCCTGCGAATTCGGTTCAGCAATATGATCATTGTTCTCTGTCGGCATCATGAAGGAACGTACGACGTAAGTCAGCCGCCGCATCACTGAGTCACGTCCTGTTCTCCTTGTCGCTGACGCTATTCGGGTTCAGAGTCTCTCGGATCATATCACGCCAGTGAAGATGATGTTGTTAATACATAGCATCATCATTATGTCATTGTCAGACAGTTACTAACCAAACGCAGACCGAATCATGTACATAATTGATGCGCCGTTGATCGGGACCCCGGCGGTTCAATTGTGTACTTCTACGGGTTAGTCCACCCCACATTGATGCAGGCAATGCGCCCGGATCATCCGATTCGGACTTTTGTGAGCGCTTAGAATTTCGAAAATAGTTACATACATACATTGGTTTACCCGAGCCAACCAGAGCTGCAATGCAAAACGACCAAAATCCCACTCGACCTTGTTACGTTACAAAGCTGCTTTCCAGATCTGAGTCGAGAGGCAAGATCAGTGACGGAATTATGCGCCGCCTGACAGGGATGTGTTTCAGGAGTCAGGACGTTTATTCCTGCTTTTGTGGACGTCGAAATGTCTCAAACAAGTGAGGGAAGATGTGCCTCTACCAAGCCCTCCCCCCCGTATTTTATTGAAAAAATATTTACCTAGATTTTTGGGTGGTAATCTGGACTGTTTCTGCTATCCTCCAGAGTTGGAAGAGGATGTGAAGAAGATGTATGAAGGACATTTGTATGCGTGAAGAGAAAACACTTATAGACGGACTTCTGTGACCAGCTAGCTCAATCCGTGGCTCTCGTCGAGCAACGATGAGGATTGGTGGACGGATACCCTTCCTGCGCTGATGCTTCTTGATGCGCATCGAGATCCCGGCGCTTGATGTGGACCAGCTGCCATTCTTGTACCATCCAAGCAGAGTCCGCTTGTCCAAGGAGACTTACGATGCAATTAAAGAGTATACCAGGAGGTTGTTTTTATGGCGCGCGCATGGAGTGGTTGCGTTTCGACTTTAGACCCCGACGCTATTAGGTTGCCCCATTAGTCAGCAGGGTTCCTCAGTTTTTTTGCAGCGTCCGTCAGGTAATAGCTCCAACGGTCCTTTGGAAGGCTCCATCATTTCGTCAGTTGGCATCACAAGAGACTTACAAGGGATAGTGAGGCAGAAATTCGCAAGATATATTCGCGATTTGACTCGGAGGAGGAGTGGGAAGGATGCCTCTCGAGTCTCCATCGTCCCTCGTCATCAAAGATCCAAATTATTCTTCCTGCGGCACGCTTCCAATCATGCTGATCTGAAGCAATTTTTTTCCTTGCCAGGTATGTATTTTTACTTTGAGCTTTTGTGTCCAACGAAGTGCCCATCGTCCCATTCTTCGTCGTCTTGAATGAGTCATGATCGTCAAGTCACCTAGAATTACACTGTTCCAAGTCTTCCACCACGCCCCTGCCCCCGTCAGTCCGAGGACTTACTTGGGGATGCTATATTGTCGCCATGAACCTGATGCGGCTGCCTATCCACTACTACGGTACCAGGGATACTTAACCAGGCGTAAACCAGTGGAATTACTCACCAAGTTCCCATTGCGGCCGATCGTCGAGGACACGAGTCTCCTCTAACAGATCGTTCGTTCTTCGTCTTTTGGAAGCATTTGATCGCCTCTGTAACACGATCATTTCCTTCAAGAGCACCACAGACTGCCTGATAAAGATGAAACTTGGGAGAAATGAATTGAATAGTAGCCATGACGATGCAAACCACACCGTACCTTGTTTCCTCCTAATGCCACATCGACTGGATGAGAACACAGCCCCATCCTCGCCCATCCTACTAACACGGTATCAGGAGGCGAGGAGGTGAGCGACAATATAGCAGAGTAGGCTGAGAACGCCTCGACGTGATTCTCCGCGTTTGATGCGTCGTCCCCGATGACCCGAAGTCGTGATACGCATCGGTTCGTGAATTCTGACGGCAGGGGTTGAGAATACTATAGTAAACACTCGCCTTCAAGCCAGTTCATGATGTTGAAAATGTCGAGAAGATATTGTGCAGCATCATATATGCGACCGGAGGCATACATAGCTTCACATTCATGCTTCTTCTAATGCACGCGCAGGGTGCATTGCGACGCAGCAAACTGGTTGAGCCCTTGGACGGTTTGCTCGAGATCTATTTTTCGTACTATGGATACCGAAAACGGGGTCAAAAGAGTTGTGAATCGGATGATGATAACAGTACCTGAGTCTGCTACGATCCTGGCTGTCTCGTCGATTCGAATGTATGCGCGTTGAAAAGGGACTATCAACGAGGTGTGAGTGAAGGGAGACAGCACGTATTTGCACGGAGGGACTGGTTGTCTTTGTCCGATGAAGCCAGCTACCAGGTTACATAGACGTTGAATGATTTCCTCGAGACTCGCAATTCTCGATGTTGACGGGAATGAATAGCAGCACGAGGCAGTCAGCCGGCTGATGGACACACCTTGACTTGCATTCCGAACATGTAAGGACTCCACCATGTCTCCGATATCAAAGTTTTTGTTCTGGAATGGCGGGGTTCTGGTTCGAGGAGAATCTTTTTGAGTCGAATAAGTAATGACATCTGATAGAAATTATGAAGCTGACGTTGTCGCGGTAGTGTGAGGGGAGAATGTCCAAAAGATGTCGAAGGATTGTTTTCTTCCCTCGAGCAGCCGTCATGTTGTAGTTTGGTGAGATGGCCATGGGCGAGATGGAATCGGTGTGAGGCATTGTGACTGTCGCAAGCTGTTGGTGGGTTGTAGCGTCCCAGAGTGACAACGACGAAGGCCCGGAGGCTGCAATGACCCTGTCGTCGGAGTGTGATATAGCCTGCGTCGCGAATGCTCCATCTTGAGAGTGTCGTCCACTGCTCGAGACGGTGGATATAGCTGTTAGACAAGACGAGCTCGAGGATGTTTGCCATCGTTCGTCCAGGTGAGGCTTACGTCAATAATTTGGCAAGTCCACGACGAGTCGATCATAGACTGAGAAATCGCTGTTGCGATAATATTTTTGACCATCAGGCGATAATTTGACTGCGAGCGTCGGGTTCTCGAATGAGTTGCTGATGACCAGTTAAAAGTGACCACTGGCAGACACAGAGCGTGTTGTAAATCGATCCGGTTGCGATTCTTGGCCAATCTGTCGCGTTCCACACCAGCCACGATCCACTTTCCGTCCCGTGAGACTCAGCAAGGTCGCAAACAAAACTTCCAGCGTCCATCAGTGGCTTGCCCACTTCCTTGCCATCCGCAACTCACCATCGTTGACTCTTTCCTTTTTCTCCTGCACTCACGACATGCTTGCCATCGGGAAGAAACTTGACCGTCCATGTCCTATCTTGCACATCGATCTCGATCGGGTTCGCGCCAACGATATTGGAGGCGATAATCTTTTCACTCGGTTCTCGAGGTCTATTTTCGATCTTGGATTCATCGTCTTTGCTCGCCGATGCTCGGCCCCTTTTGTCTTTTCAATTCCCGAATGCACCAAGGATCTTGCTCATGTACGTATATACTACTCACCGTCCATCTTTGTGAGGCGAACCTTGGAACTCAAGGTTGCCGCCATCATGGTACGGACTTCCGAGTTGACTTCTCGAGATGAACCTAATAGATTCATTCAAATGCAGTCCAGATTTCGAACCTAGTCCCGACTACTAGTGTATGTAAGTCGGGCATTTCCGTATCATGTACTTTTCAACTCACCGATTTATCAGACTCGGATGAGTCCTCAAGACAAGCCTCAGTTTCGATCCCTCTCCCAACCTATGCGACAAGCGAATAACTCAAACACTGTTACAGCAGGAGCTTCACTTCAAGCAGTGTTTTGGCAGCGTCAGGTATCAATGTCATAGCCCCGGGCTCTCCAACATTCTTTGGAAGGCCCCATCATATCGTCAGTTGGTATCACGAGAGACCTACAGAGGATAAAGAACTCGGGATTCGACTCGGAGGAGTCAAAAGGAGGTCAAAGTCACGCATCCAATGGTCTCTGACAGATATACTGTGGTGCCTCCATATCTGAGGTAAAGCGACCTTGATCAAGGACGATCTTCCAGTGATAGTGTAAACGCGATTTGGTAAAGTACTATATTCAGATCTAAATTCGAGACTTTCAAGATCAGGTCTGCGTGCAACACTTCCACTGGCTGGGTCATGGGGAGTATGTATCCCTCCAATAGATGAACGTGATGAGCGTGTAGGCCTTGAAATCTACATGCACTTCGGATATTTAACAGGTTCGTCCACCATTTCCTCAATACTTCTTCACGGGACGGAGACTCAACAACTTGAACGGACTGTGATGAGAATTGCTCCACATCGTTCCGCTTGCGATACACGAGCTGCACAACGATTCGAGGCACAATCACGCATAGTTACAGGATTTCACGATCGATATACACCATTACACGGACAACAAACTTTGGATACGAACACACCACAACTTCTTGTTGTTCATATCGATTCATTCTCAAGCTTGCTCGGCGACAATTTCGGAGGCACGTAAGTTCCAATCATGCCCCCACTGCGAAAAGCAGCTTGTCAAACAAGCCAAGGTGAAATAGAACGAGAAGCTTACACGTGGATTACTCTCTTGAATAGGC
Organism: Leccinum rimulosum; assembly: GCA_038091395.1. Lineage (NCBI taxonomy): Eukaryota > Fungi > Basidiomycota > Agaricomycetes > Boletales > Boletaceae > Leccinum > Leccinum rimulosum. Next base: position 8,415 of record JBBPOJ010001728.1, read on the forward strand.
TCCTCCGCGGCTTGCTCGCTCACAATGTCAGCGGCCGCTTCACGCCAGGGAGCTATAATCAACCAATACTAAAAAGGTGTTATCAAGGTTACGCTCCACTCTCAACATGCTTACCGGTATCGCCATTGCAAAGAGATTGGTTGAGTTAGTTTGATGTAGGTATGACAAGGGATAAATGGAACTCTTGGATGTGCCATGGCACAGGGCCCACTTTTATACCTCCCAGTAAAGCAAACAAACCACTACACCTGATCCAAAGTGTTCGTGATAACGTATTTCTTCCGCCAGTGGCTGCATCAATTGTTTTCAATAAGGATAAGTTTGTTGCATGCCTGACGCCATCGCCTGAGATTATTACTTAGGTCCTTTGATACCGCCCCCGCCGGATCAGATCGCGTAAGAAATGGAACAAAAGGAAAGCTAGCGCTCAATTCGATCTGAACACGCGGTGTCACAATGATCGGTCAATTCGTATTTCTCGGAAGGTGGATCTGCCTGATTCCGCCAGCGGCATGGGGAAAGGACGAGGCTGGTGACGTGGCTTCTCATGCGGGTGTGCAGCAAGGTTCTTGTCCGGCATAACGGTATGCTCCTGGTTGTTCATGAGAGAAAGCGAGCAACGATAGCCATTTCAGTCGGAGACGTCCATTCAAAGTCCAAGTACTGTACATCGAAATTTTTCGGACTGCTCCATCGTTCTGCAACGGGCTGTACAAATCTTTTCTTGCAGCCGTCGTCACCTCCTCCGCGGCTTGCTCGCTCACAATGTCAGCGGCCGCTCCTTGCCAGACACCCGACATGATCCAATACTAAAAAGGTGTTATCGAGGTTACGCTCCACTCTCAACATGCTTACCGTCGGTGGTAGCATTGCAAATGTATTAGGAGAGTTATTTCGATGTAGGTATGACAAGGGATAGATGGAACTGTTGGATATGCCATGGCACAGGGCCCCACTTTTATACCTCCCAGGAAAGCAAGCAAACCACTACATCTGATCCAAAGTGTTCGTGATAACGTATTTTTTCCGCCAGGCTGCGCTGCGGCTGCATCGGTCCCCGACTCTCCCACGAAGTGGGAAGGAGGGTTTTGTCGAAAGCAAACGGCCAGGCACACGGTAAAAGTGAATGTACATTTTTCTCACGAAGGAATAAAACAATAGAAAAAGTGAATGTACTCTTTTCTCACGAAGGAATAAAACAATAAACAATAGAAACAAATTACTCGATCAGGTGACTTGTTTTAGATCTCTTGTTTGGATGCTGTCGGTATCAGAAGTAAGTAGTGCCGGCGTCCATCGTATTGTATTCCTCTCTTCTTCTATTCTGCTTCTAAAAAGTCGTTGGGGCTCTCCGAGTCTGAGAGCCTGAATATGGATGTTGATTTGTGATACTAACCGCTTCGTTGAAATATTGCTACAAAGTTGGTGATGCAGTCGCTGCCACATTAGTGGTTTTGTTCATAAATAGTATTGATTGTTTGCTGGTCACCAGTTATATCAATCATTTGCAGACTTCGTACACCTGGGAGTCGGGGACAGGCGCTTGCGCCGCTACGATCACTGAAGTGATGTTCTCAATAGGGATAAGTTTGTTGCATGCACTTAGTACGTCCCGGATCAGATTTTCTACTTACAATAAGAAATAGAACAAAAGGAAAGCTAGCGCTCAATTTGATCTGAACACGCGAACACTGTCACAATGACGTTTGCTGTCATATGGGGTACATGATGATAAGACGACGTTCGAACATTGTTCGACTCATACGTTAGGATTCCGCCGTTTATTCCTTGCCCACTGCCCAGCAGTAAACACCATCACCACCTGATAGATAGCCTCGCCCAGCCATTCTCCTCTAGATTCATTATACCTGATGAAATGCATTGTTGGACATGCAGAAACAATTGAGCCAATTGTTGGACCACAAATTTCCACATCGGCATCTCCCGTGCGAATACCGTTTTTACGTTCATATGCCAGACGACGTGACCATAGTAGCCTGCTGAGGCGGGGACCCTCGTTCATCCGCACACGCATCGATATCTTGACCGCTACTTATGAGCGAGTGTTTGAAGGAAGCCTAATCCCGAGCCCATTCTTCTTTGGACAAGGTTGCAAGTTCTCCGCCACCTGTCACCTCAGTGAGTCACGGCCCGACCACCAGCCAATCCCGTTGTGTTCAGGCGTGTACCTAGTGAATTGATGATATGGGCTATAGAATGTCGCAAGTTCGTCGAGGTACTTATCCTAACTCGACTAGAGAACCTCCGATTCTTCAAGTCGCTAAGCTGAGACCATCCACCGGACCCAAGACTCGTGGCCATGGAGCAAACGCGAGGTGACAACGTGTCGGGGGTGTGGTTTTATCCGAGGCGGCATCTATCGCCCACACCCTGATCCCTTTGGCTTGACCCAAAACTACGAACTTCATGACTTCCCGCCTCTCTACGGCCAGAACGAACCCACGTCGCGTGGACGACCAAGATGAAGACGATGTCCGAACTGGCAGCACGGCCGATGAATCAACACCTCTCCTACTTAGCGACGAGGAGCGCGCTATCTCCTCCGTACCTTCCAATGACGACCCCAGTACCAACCCGGCACGTCGGACACTTCTCCCAAAAGCACAACTTGGCGCTCTCATCGCAGTGCGCATCGTCGACCCCATCGCCTACCAACAGATCTTCTCGTATGTCAACCAGTTCCTCGTCGATCTACGGATCTCCGAGCCAGAGCGGGTGGGCTTCTATAGTGGGATAGTTGTATGTGCTTTACACTGCATTGTCGTTTCTTGTTAACACAAACTCTCCCTCAACGTGGACTAGGAGAGTACGTACTCGCTGGCGCAGCTGTTTTCGGTGTATCAGTGGGGGAGGATATCAGGTCAGTATACCAAGTCAGACTCCGAGCCGCTTGTCATGGCCTGTCATGTGCTGATAAGATGGGGCTCGTGTAGACGTCGTCGGCCGGCGTCCAGTCGTGTTTACCGGTCTCATCGGCATAGCGGTCGCAACCTTGGCATTTGGGTTGTCTACATCATTCGCTGGTATAGTCGCCTCCAGATTCGTGGGTCAGTATCGTTGCTTGTGCCGCATTCCTCCATTACGGCCCATGTTCACACAAAATGTTTTATCCAGGTGGATTGGTATCAGCAAACGTGGCCGTCATTCACTCCATCCTTGCCGAGATTACGGACGACACCAATCAAGACCTCGCAGTGCCGATCTATGGCCTTGCATGGCCACTGGGAACTGTCATCGGGTTCATTTTCTCCCGTGGGTTGAAGTGTAAATTGGATTGACTGACGCGAGGTGGTTGTATACTCTAGGCCGCTCATCGGTGGGACGTTCGCCAACGCTGCGACGCAGTACCCAGGCTATTTCTCCTGGCCGATCTT
>JBBPOJ010001729.1:0-11806 GCA_038091395.1 Leccinum rimulosum
GGCACATGTGATGACCTTCATCTCTCATTGTATCTGCTGATGACCATGACATGTATGTTCCAAAGTGGCCCACTGACAAAGGTGACAATCTCTATCTATCATCATAGTTCATGATACATGTGTTCAAATGGATCAGGCAGGCACATGTGATGATGATCATCTCTCATTGTATCTGCTGATGACCATGACATGTATGTTCCAAAGTGGCCCACTGACAAAAGTGTTAATCTCTATCTATCATCATAGTTCATGATACATGTGTTCAAATGGGTCAGGCAGGCACATGTGATGATCTTAATCTCTCATTGTATCTGCTGATGACCATGACATGTGTGTTCCAAAGTGGTCAGGCTGACCTATCTGACAGACTCTTCCTATTATTGCAGTCTATACTACTACACAGATCAAACGAGTTGAGATACCTTGGACAGCAAGTAGGATGATTCCTTCTTTTGTTGCAATTGTTGGTATCCCAGGTATATCAGTACACGGTGCCTTCGGGAATACTATATTTGTGAACTTAGCGGACAAACAATTCACAACTTCAAGCTCGAACCGTGGAGAAATTACATCCAACAGTAGCTACTTATACTAATCTACATTGAAGGTCCGGCAATGGAATCATCAAGTTCTCTGTATTCTGCACGTTTTTGCCTGATCCGTGCCAAGGCACTATTCTTCGACGGCAAACGGTCAGCATCAGCGTACAGGGGAAATATTTGCCTAAGATGGTGTCAGCACTCGGAAGTCTAAAAATCTCTAGGAGACTGACCTATTCCACCAGGTGATCAGCTGATCAACTTCCTCCTTTTCCTCGAGGTCATCAAGTAGTTCGAGAATGGAATTGTAAAAACGTTCGGAGTCTGTCACGTGATCTGTGCGCGAGAACACTTGCGCGGAAGTCAGCGCAAACCGAGCCTGTGTGCAATGGTTCAATACAAGAACATCCGGCAAAAATGTTGGGTATACCTGGGTCGCGACGTAGGCAATGGAAGCCTTTGTGACACTCCGCATCCCATGGATTCGCGCATTACCGGACCTTGTGGCCCGAGGTTCTTGGTCCACGGAGCTAGGTGAAGTAAATACGTGTTTATACGCCTAAAACGAAGTGAGCTTGCAGGGTCCTTAAAAGGCGCTAAGTTTTACCGAGACTAGAAGGCCGCTTCGAAGGAGGCCGTTCCACGGATCCTCGGCATTGTAGGTGTAGTTCGCATACAGAAACACAGGCCACTGATCACCGGCAGGCTGAATCTGCCCGGTAATAAGCTTGGTCCTGATGCTGCAACTAATGAGGGGATATGGCTAGTAACTTTTTATTTGTTACTCACTCAGAATTTGCCCAATCAAGGCCTGCTGGGCAAAGAAGCGCGCCAGTGCGCTCGTGGTTGAAGCCACGCCCTGATTTCACGTTGCGCGGTATGTGGGGATTCAGGGACTGGCCCTTCGGCGTGATCCAATCCACGATCGCGCTTTTCATTCCCTTGGTATCGTCGGCTCTGGCACCGTTAGATCCCTTTTGAATCTAAAGCAAATCATATAGAACGTCAGCGGCCCTGGTGACTCTGGTAGCGGAGCGTACTCACGAGGTCAGCGATGTGAATAATTTCATCCTCAGATGACTGCATAATACGAGCTTCTAAACCTGGTACCGTCCGGAGGAGCTCACGAAAAGCTGCGAACTCCTTCCGATCCCTGAAACAAAGTTGTTATGCTAAGCTCGAAGTCACGGTTCAGAAGATATTAGTTAAACTTACTGTGCGGTAAACGAGTCCAAGTCTTCGCTTTCGTTCTCGCCAAGCATTGCAATCCCGTTCGTGATTAGGGTCTGTACATTACAGAAAGCATGCACAACACGGCCGAAGTGCCGCCCGTGATGGACAAGAGGATCTTGCGTTGTTCTAACAAAACATTGAAATTAGCGATGGCCATCCACGTAGGAAGGTGCGTACGGGCGCTTCCTGGGCCCCAATTCCAACGCGTTTCCATGGGGCCGTTTGTTTGCATTCGCCGGCGATTCGGAGCCACCGCGGTTTGAAGCATCGCTAGGCATGGGAACGGAAATTTTGAAAGCCTAGAAGAATAAAGAGAAGTCTCAAGGATGCGGACTCTTAGAGGCCCATACCTATAGTGTTTATATACCTGAGCGAGTCCTATCGAGCCACTGGGCAACTGTTCTCTGCAGCGGGGAATAAAAATTCTGTTCATTCATCCCAGATTACCGATAACAACTTGAAGGACGGGAGAACTGAGGTTCGGTCAGCCTTCGAGCCTCGAGTCCGTTAGTCCTTACATAAGACAGCGTGCGTCACCCTCAGTGAACCGGATTCGGACCGACCGACGCCTATGTGATTTCGAACATATACAGTCGTACAAGATGAAGAGACAGCATACACGACTTTCATACGTAGAAAAATATCGCGCAAGCTGAGACCGGGCAAGGGACAACAAGAACTTGAAGCACCTACTACAAGAATAGCATCGCAGGGTCGATAAGCCATCATTGACTGAACTGCCCGGTTGAGTTTGCGCGGTCATAATATCCTGTTGGGATTCGGCGATACGTGATTCGACCAGGGTACGAAGGACCTGCAGCCTGCACGGAGCATATGTGAGTCTAGCGTGACACAAAGTATGGCGCACCACATACCATATTGGCCTCTTGTCCGAAACTGCAAATAAGACTCTTGTTCGGAAGGAAAGACAAGTCTGAAGGAGCGTTGTACAGCGATGAACGAATCCTAATCCTCCCTGTGACGACCCGCATGTATGTAAACAAGAAAGAAACGAAACCGAGAGGAACCTCAGCGCAACCAACGGACAACGGCGTTACCGCTTGTCCTTCACCTTGCCCCTGCAACACCGACGGCATCGTGTTCGCCCCGCCTTCGGTTTCGGTTGGCCGACAGATATGAGCTTGTCTGCACTAATGTCGTCCTCGTCCGCCTTCTTGCCCGACTCGTCGTCGTCCTGTGGGGGGTCGCTTCAATGACACACGTACATCAAACGCCTCCTCGAGATCAGGCACAGGTCCAGCCGCCAGTTTCTTCGGCACCTTTCCCAGATCCGCCGCTTTATGAAACGGTATAAGTAGGATGTTCCTTTGCATTGTGTACCGTGGTTAGCACATCAGCAAACCGAGAAACGCATCAAAGGAGCGCACTGTTTCGTAAACGACGTCTTGGTCGGCGCTGAAATTTTCTTCAACACCATCTCGTCCTTGTTCTGGTCGACCCCTAGTTCGACGATCGTATCCCAGTCCTCGCGCGCGAGATGATGCGCTCAATGATCTCGTCAACCGCCGACTGAAGTGGTACAATTGTCAAAATCATACAACAAGTTTGAAACCGATCAAGGAACCCACCGAACCCTCGTCTACCAACGGCTTCATGATCCAAGGGAATGACACATGAATATAGGACTGCCGTATCTCCGTCTTGTCGCCCGACACCTTGAGTCGCATGTGGATCTGCACCTCGCCGAGCTGATGAGCCAGCTTTCCTTGTTTCGAGCCATCTTGAGATCGTTCGGCATTAGCAATGAAAAAGACTTTACGTTGGGCCAACGACGTCTCTAGGACCTTATTCCAAACCCACCTGAACGAATGAGCAATCATGAGAGTACAGCTCCATCTTGTCTCCCAACGTCTCTCTCGTCGTACAAGAGAAGAGGTAAGGCCCAAGGATCTTGTTCGTCACGCCAAAAGGTGTCACGATGGGTAGATTTCTCGTTCATCTTTGTTCTGCAACACATTTCAACCTAGAGCATCGCCAAAAACCACTGGGAACGCACCGTGACAGCTCCTTGCTTTCATCAAAGTCATGGTATCGCTAGATAGCCGCCAAGTCGAAAGCATATTCACTTGTCGAATGTCAGACTATACTCCGGTGATGAGCTGGTCTACGACGTTGGTCGGTATTTTCATCTTCTCCTTAAACAAGGCAATGTCAGATATGGCATCACCTCGAGCGAATATACAGAGACGTACTTGTATAGGATGCTAAGAATACAGGAACGAATAGCACTCGCTTCAGGTCTGAATCCACCCATAAATCGACAACAAGAGCAAGGCAGTTTTGTGCGACATACCTCCTAAACGGAAGATCAAACGCGTTGCTCTTGAGGGACTTCAATTTGAGAGCTCCAGAATCGTTGGCTATGAATATGATGACTGGAATCTAGACATCAATACGGGGGGCGTGAGTCGGTGCTCTCTGGCCTTCATGACAGCACACACCTTTGTCTTCTTGATCAACGCGTTCAGAGCACCGACGCCTCCCCTGTCACCCGCGGATATGCCGTCGACCTCGTCCATGATGACGCAGGTCCTGTCAATGATGGTGACACCGAGCGCATTCTTTGCCTGGGAACCCAAGTTTAGCTCCCCGTGCAACGACAACGAACACGACCGGAGGACGCGTACTTGGTTCACGCCCATCCAGCCATCCAACGACGTATTGTTGATATTCATCCCATTCTGGAGAGCAAGGAGATCACACAACTACATGCTCCTCGAGTTCTACTAGATACTCACCGCGACGAGTTTCTTGCTCCTCCGAGTCATGTCGCTCGCATTGACCCCTCGAGCTTCGCACACAAGCGAGCGCTCGTCGTCTTGCCGATTCCCGAAGGTCCATATATGAGGACGGCACGAAAGACGCTCATCCCGTTCTTGCCAGGCTTCTTGAAGTCCAACTTCAAGCTCGATGGCCTGTATGACGCGCGGATCGAGCGGGGGCCGCAAGGATGAGAGACGGACGGTGGGAGGGAGAACAAAAACGTACAAGCCATGTAGCCATTGCTGTAGCTTCTCTACCTGACCCTTGTTCCCGCAAAATCTCCTTCATCGCGTTGTCCACAGCTTCGACGTCGGATACGGTCTTGCGCGGATGCTGTGACTGTCGCATAAGACGCAAAGAGAGAGACGCAACGACGACACGACCGCAAACAAAAAGCGCACCTCCCGGCATCCCCAGACTGCCATTCCTACCCACATTCCCTTTCCCTTTCCCATGCTGGAACCCGCGGCATCCCTCTCCCGCTGCTCGAGTGCCATAGCAGCCTCCCAGATCGCATCCACCTCCGACTTCTCCATTTACTTCTACGTCTTGTCGTCGAGCTGCGTGCATCTTGATCGCGGCAAGCTTGGACGGGCCGGCGTTGCCACCAAGGATGGCGTAGGACGGCTTGGAGGACGGTGACGGTTAGATCGTGACGCGTCTGCAGGAGGTTATGTATGTGGTATAGGATATTCACGAGCGGAACTCACCCGCCATAGCATTTGCCGACGTCGATGGCCTGGTCACGTGAAAAGGAGTGAAGACAGAGGAAAGTCTCCATCTTCTTCAACGTCTTGTCGTCGAGCTGCTTGGTTCTTGATCGTGGCGAGCTTGGACGGGCCGGCGTTATCACTGAGGACGACGTAGGACGTCTTGGAGGACGGTGACGGTTGGATCGTGACGCGTCTGTAGGAGGTTATGTATTATAGGACGTTACACAAGCGGGACATACCCACTATAGCGTTTGGCGAGGTCGATGGACTCGTCGGGTGAAAAGGAGGAGAGTTCGCGGGTGAAGACAGAGGAAAGTTTCCATCGTCTTCCACGTTTTGCCGTCGAACTGCGTGCTTCTTGATCGGGCCGAGCTTGGACGGGCCGAGGTTGTCACCGAGGACGGCGTAGGACGTCTTGGAGCACAGTGACGGTTGGATCGTGACGTAGCTGTAGGATGCTAAGAATGTAGTATAGGATATTGCACGCGCGGGACTCACCCATCTTAGTGTTTGGCGAGGTCGACTGCCTCGTCGCGTGAAAAGGAGGAAAGTTCGCCGGTGAAGACAGAGGAAAGTCTCCATCTTCTTCCTCGTGTTGTCGTCAAGCTGCGTGCACCCCGGTCCACCAGGTCCCACGCACGTCCTAATGAGTGCGAGGAACACCTCCTCGTCCAACGTCCTCAGTCCGTTCTTGATCGCGGCGAGCTTCGACGGGCTGGCGTTGTCACCGAGGATGACGTAGGACATCTTGGAGGAAGGTGACAATTTGATCGTGACGCGTCTGCAGGAAGTTATATATATATTATAGGATATTGCACGAGCGGAACTCACCCACCATAGCGTTTGGCGAGGTCGATGGCCTCGTCTAGTGAAAAGGAGGACAATTCGACGGTGAACACACAGAGGAAAGTCTCCATCATCTTCCACGTTTTGTCGTCGAGCTGCGTGCACCCCGGCACACCAGATCCCACACATGTCCCAGTGAGCGCGGGGAACACGTCCTTGTCCAGCGTCCTCAGTCCGTGCTCCTTGATCAAGGCGAAGTTGGACGAGCCGGCGTTGTCACCAAGGATGGCATAGGACGTCTTGGAGGACGGTGACGGTTGCATCTTGACGCGTGTCTGTAAAAGGTTATTGTTGTAATAGGATATTGCACGAACAGGACTCACCCACCATGGCGTTTGGCGAGGTCGATGGCCTCGTCGCGTGAAAAGGAGGAAAGTTCACCGGTGAAGACAGAGGAAAGTGTCCATCGTCTTCTGCGTCTTCTCGTCGAGCTGGTGCTTCTTAATCGGGGCGAGATTCGACGGGCTGGCGTTGTCACCGAGGATGACGTAGGACGTCTTCGAGGACGGTGACGGTTAGATCGTGACGCGTCTGCAGGAGGTTATGTATATAGTATAGGATATTGCACCAGCGGGACTCACACACCATAGCATCTGTGGTTCTTGATCGCGGCGAGCTTGGACGGGCCGGCATTGTCACCGAGGACGACGCCGGACGTCTTCGAGGACGGCGACGGTTGGATCGTGACACGTCTGTAGGAGTTTATGTAGTATAGGAGATTGCACGAGCGGGACTCACCCACCATAGCATCTGGCGAGGTCGATGGCTTCGTCGGGTGAAAGTTCGCCGGTGAAGACAGAGGAAAGTGTCCATCGTCTTCCACGCCTTGTCGTCAAGCTGCGTGCTTCTTGATCGGGGCGAGGTTGGACGAGCCGGCGTTGTCACCGAGGACGGCGTGGAGAACGGTGACGGTTGAATCGGGGCGCGTCTGTAGAAGGTTATGTATAAAGTTAGGGTCGGGCGACCGGCCGTTAGAGGGTACGGTCTACAGTACGAGTAGGTGCAGATAAGGGAGCGGGATGGTAACGGTTTCGAGCCTGCGAAAGCTCTCGTCAGGGGGCTCCGCTACCCCTACCGCTGCCCATCTGAGGCCGTCTAGGGTTCCAGCTACCAATCTTAAGCCCTATTGAGGGAGTTGGCCAAGTCACAGAGGCGCTAGTGGCATGTGAGGGCACGACCCCGGATAGGTTGGTTGCGATGTGGGTAAATAACGAGCGGGAAGGAGGGAAGCTTCCTGCTCGTAGATGGTGGTGAAGGGGAAAGGAAGGTGGAGGGGATTCCCACAGGTCAATCGGGCAGGAGGGATCCTTTCGGGGTATCCATCGGCACTTATACGTCGTCATGCGGCACCCACATTGGTTCATACCAACGTGGGGTCCTCTCTCGCCATCACGAAGATTCGGCTGAGCGACATGGAATAGCATATTACACGAGCGGAACTCACCCACCATAACGTTTGGCGAAGTCGATGGCTTCGTCGGGTGAAAAGGAGGAAAGTTCGCCGGTGAAGACAGAGGAAAGTCTCCATCGTGTTCCACGTCTTGTCCTGAAGGTGCGTGCTTCTTGATCACGGCCAGGTTGGAGCGTGACGGTCCAGCGTTGTCACCGAGGAGGGCGTAAGACGTCTTCGAGGACGGGGACGGTTGGATCGCGACGCGTCTGTAGGAGGTTATGTATGTAGTATAGAATATTGCACGAGCGGCCAATTTGGCGTTTGGTTAGGTCGATGGCCTGGTCGCGTGTAAAGGACGAAAGTTCGACGGTGAAGACAGAGGAAAGTCTCCATTGTCTTCTACGTCTTCTCGTCGAGCTGGTGCTTCTTTATCGGGGCAAGCTTGGACGGGCTGGCGTTGTCACCGAGGACGATGACGGATGGATCGTGACTCATCTGTAGAAGGTTAAGTATATAATATAGGATATGGCACGAACGAGACTCACCCACCATAGCATCTGGCGAGGTCGATGACCTGGTCGCGTGAAAAGGAGGAAAGGTCGCCGGTGAAGACAGAGGAAAGTCTCCATCTTCTTCCACGTCTTGGCGTCGAGCTGCTGGCACCCCGGCCCACCAGGTCCCACACACGGCCCAGTGAGCGCGAGGAACACATCCTTGTCCAGCGTCCTCGGTCCGTGCTTCTTGATCAAAGCGAGATTGGACGGGCCGAGGTTGTCACCGAGGACGGCGTAGGACGTCTTGGAGGACCGTGACGGTTGGATCGTGACACGTCTGTGGGAGGTTATGTATTATAGGATATTGCACCAGCGGGACTGACCCACCATAGCGTTTGGCGAGGTCGATGGATCAAGGCGAGGTTGGACGGGCCGGGGTTGTCACCGGGGACTGCGTAGCACGTCTTGCAGCACGGTGACGGTTGCATCGTGAGGCGTCTGTACGAGATTATGTACATAGGATAGGATATCGCACGAGCGGGACTCGCCCACCATCATAGCGTTTCGCGAGGCCTCGTCGAGTGAAAAGGAGGAAAGTTCGCCAGTGAAGACAGAGGAAAGTGTCCATCGTCTTCCGCGTCTTGTCGTCGAGCTGATGCTTCTTGATCGGGGCGAACTCGGACGGGCCAGCGTTGTCACCGAGGACGACGTAGGACGTCTTCGAAAACGGTGACGGTTTGATCGCGACGCGTCTGTAGGAAGTGATGTATATAGGATAGGATATTGCAAGAGCGGGACTCACCCACCATAGCATTTAGCGAGGTCGATGGCCTCGTCGAGTGAAAAGGAGGATAGGTAAAGACAGATGAAAGTCTTCATCATTTTCCACGTCTTGTCGTCGAGCTGCGTGCTTCTTGATCGCGGCGAGGGTGGACGGGCCGGCGTTGTCACCGAGGACGGCCAATGACGTCTTGGAGGACGGTGACGGTTGAATCGTGACGCGTCTGTAGTACGAGGTTATGTATATAGTATAGGATATTGCACCAGCGGGACTCACCTACCATAGCGTTTGGCTAGGTCGATGGCCTCGTCGCGCGCAAAGGAGGAAAGTTCGCTGGTAAAGACACAGCAAAGTCTTGATCATCTTCCACGTCTTGTCTGCGTGCTTCTTGATCTCGGCGAGCTTGGAGGGGCCGGCGTTGTCACCGAGGACGACGTAGGATGCCTGGGAGCACGGTGACGGTTGGATCGTGACGCGTCTGTAGCAAGTTATGTACATAGTATAGGATATGCACAAGCGGGACTCGCCCACCATAGCATTCGGCGAGAGCGATGGCCTCCGGGCCTGAAAAGGAGGACAGTTCGCCGGTGAAGACAGAGGAAAGTCTTGCATCTTTTTGCTCGTCTTGTCGTCGAGCTGCGTGCTTCTTGATCTCTGAGAGCTTGGAGCGGCCAGCGTTGTCAACGAGGACGACGTAGGACGATCGTGACGCGTCTGTAGGAGGTCATGTATATAGTATAGGATATTACACGAACGGGACTCACCCAACAATAGCGTTTGGCGAGGTCGATGGTCTCGTCGAGTGAAAAGGAGGACAGTTCGCTGTTGAAGACAGAGGAAAGTCTCCAACTTCTTCCACTTCTTGTCGTCCACTTGCGTGCTTCTTGATCGCGGCGACCTTGGACGCGTCGGCGTTATCACTGAGGACGACGTAGGACGTCTTGGAGGACGGTGACGTTTTCATCGTGACGCGTCTGTAGGAGGTTATGTATGTAGTATAGGATATTGCACGGGCGGGACTCACCCACTATAGTGTTTGGCGAGGTCGATGGCCTCGTCGGGTGAAAAGAAGTAAAGTTCGGCGGTGAAGAAACAGGAAAGTCTGTATCTTTTTCGACGTCTTGTCGTCCAGCTGCGTGCTTCTTGATCGGGGCGAGCTTGGACGGGCCGGCGATGTCACCGAAGGAGGCGTAGGACGTCTTCGAGGACGGTGATGGTTGAATCTTGAGTGTAGGATATTGCAAGAGCGGGACTCACCCACTATAGCGTTGGGCGAGGTCGATGGACTCGTCGGGTGAAAAGGGAGAAAGGTCGCCAGTGGAGACAGAGGAAAGTCTCCATCTTCTTCTACGTGTTGTCGTCGAGCTGCGTGAACCCCGGCCTACCAGGTCCCACACACATCCCAATGAGCGTGAGGAACATGACCTTGTCCAACGTCTTCCGTCCGTGTTTCTTCATCGCGGCGAGCTTGGACGGACCGGCGTTGTTACTCTTGGAACACGGTGACGGTTGGATCGTGACGCGTCTGTAGGAGGTTATGTATGTAGTGTAGGATAATTGCACGAGCGGGACTCACCCACCACAGCGTGTGGCGAGGTCGATGGCCTCGTCGGGTGAAAAGGACGACAGTTCGCCGGTGAAGAAAGAGGAAAGTGTCCATCCTCTTCCACGTCATGTCGTTGAGCTTCGTGCATCCCGGCCCACTCGGTCCCGCGCACATCCCAATGAGCGCCAGGAGATTCTTGATCGGGGCGAGCTTGAACGTGCTGGAGGGGGTCGTAGGACGTCTTCCAGGACGGTGACGTTTTCATCGCGACGCGTCTTACAGTAGGAAGTTATGTATATAGTGTGCGGGACTATGGCCTTCTGCCATAGTCCTGTGTCCATGTGCTGAGAGGGATACTCGGGCTGTCTAATCTGCTTGCTCGTCCAGGATTAGGGTCGGACCACCGACACACTCAGGCAACAATGTACAGTACGAGTAAATATGTCCATCTCCTTCCACGTCTCGTGGTCGAGCTGCGTGCTTCCTGATCGCGGCGAGCTTGGACGGGCCGGCATTGTCACCGAGGACGACGTAGGACGTCTTGGAGGACGGTGACGGTTGCAGCGTGACGTGTCTGTAGGAGGTTATGTATATTGTATAGGATATTACACGAGCGGGACTCACCCATCATAGAGTCTGTCGAGGTCGATGGCCTCGTCGGGTCCGAAGGAGGAAAGTTCGCCAGTGAAAACAGAGGAAAGTGTACATCTTGTTCCACGTCTTGTCTTCGAGCTGCGTGCTTCTTCATCGCGGCGATCTTGGAGGGGCCGGCGTTGTCACCGAGGACGACGTAGGATTTCTTGGAGGACAGTGAGGGTTGAATCATGGCACATCTGCAGCAGGTTTTGTAAATAGTATAGGATATTGCAAAAGCGGGACTCACCCACCATAGCATGTGGCGAGGGCGATGGCCCCCTCGCGTGAAAAGGAGGAATACTCGTCAGTAAAGACAGAGGAAAGTGTCCATCTTCTTCCACGTCTTGTCGTCGAGCTGCGTGCACCCCAGCCCACCAGGTCCCACACACGTCCCAATGAGCGCGAGGAACATGTCCTTGTCCAACGTCCTCAGTCTGTGCTTCTTGATCGCGGCGAGGTTGGACGGGCCGGCGTGGTCACCTAGGACGGCGTAGGACGTCTTGGAGCACAGTGACGGTTGGATCGTGACGTAGCTGTAGGATGTTAAGAATGTAGTATAGGATATTGCACGCGGGGGACTCGCCCATCTTAGTGTTTGGCGAGGTCGACTGCCTCGTCGCGTCCAAAGGAGGAAAGTTCGCCGGTGAAGACAGAGGAAAGTGTCCATCTTCTTCCGAGTCAAGCTGCGTGCACCCCGGCCCACAAGGTCCCGCACACGTCCTAATGAGTGCGAGGAACACCTCCTCGTCCAACGTCCTCAGTCCGTTCTTGATCGCGGCGAGCTTCGACGGGCTGGCGTTGTCACCGAGGATGACGTAGGACATCTTGGAGGAAGGTGACA
>JBBPOJ010001730.1:0-11795 GCA_038091395.1 Leccinum rimulosum
TGAAATGCAAGGTGGAACATACACGCATCCCATGCCTCGAAATATGCAGCAATGGCAACAAGTCTAACCATACCAGATTGTTTGGTGATGAGATCAATAAGGGTGCTCTGATGGTCAAGCACCTCCCCTGCAGGTGATCGACCTTCCGCTAAGAATACGAGCCTCCTTCAGAACAACGAATCAATTCAGACACACAACTTACTGAATCTCAGCATAAACAACAATTTGTGCAGATAAAATGGTGCATCACTGTGTCTTCCCGTGAGGTAGTCGAACAGCGTAGCATAAGTGGTGTGGTCGAAGGCCTCCTTCTCCCAGATGTCGTCGTCTTTCGAAGGCATTGGCCCTGCAGTCTCTAGAGGATTTCCAAAGCCATTTCCGAAGGTTGCTTTAGGTATATACGTGTTCGCAAACTGAACGGAAGCATGTATCTTCTGTCCGGGAATAATGCGACGAGGCTCAAAGAGATGTAATCTAATAATTGATTAGATGGATACTTTTACTTCTCTTGAACGACATGTTACCTGCGAGCGTTTCCCCCTGAGCCAGTGAACGAAACCTGGTATCGAAGCGGGAGTAGTTCCACCAGTTTCCAAAGGAAAGACATTGAATCAGTTGTCCCGAGATCAACATCTTCGTCTGTCCAAAGAAGATCTCCAGGCTTCAAGATCAATCCATTACTGGATGCCTCCCGACGCATCCACATCAGGGGGATGTTTCCTGAGTGGGATGGCCTCCCGGACTCGTGCATCCCACCTCTGTTAAGGGGGTTGAGAAAGAATATCATGATACAATCAGCACGAACATACACGTCGGAATGACACCCAGCAAACCATACTTCCTTGACATCAGTTGTCTTGCGGTTGGTACGTCGGCCACTAACGTGCTGTGCAAAGGAGACTGCGGTGCTGACCGTCGCAGGCTTCGTCTTGTTGTTGGTTGTGTCATACAGATCATCCAAGGTAGATACTTCGCTTACGCGAGCAACCCGCTCGTCAATTATGTCTGCCATTCCCAATTCCTTCTCTTTGCTTGCTTCCTCGCCATAGAGTTCTAGCCGAGTATCTTCAGGAGGGCTACTGAGGTCCGGCGAGTTCATTTCGAGGTAATATTCAGGAATATACTTAACACGACACTCATCGAGCGCCAGTGCATGTCGGATGTGGCAAGCATGAGCTGCAGCTGAAGAACCAGACAGATAAACGTCTCCTCGCTCAAAACCGATGGAGGATACTGTGTCCCTGACCGTTTGAATGAACTTTTGTCAAAATACAGATGGGAAAAGCGTACCACACCCCAATGAAGTGCACTCTGACATCCTCCCAAGAGAAGGTCATCTTGAATTCTCGCGCCATATCGTAAGCATTTGGTCGATGGGATAAGATAGACGAGAAGTGATCATATGCACTACCACAGTCGGTCACTAAGATGGAAAGTGAAGCTTGAAACACGGACTAACGTTCCAATTTGGTTCTCTGTGGGGTTCTTTATCAACCCGGCCTGATGACAACGTTAATGAAGGGAAAGATCGACCTGGAAGACCTAAGCGCAGAATTTTACCTCGTATATCATGCCCGCGAGGATCCTGACTTGATAAGCACCTCGAGAAAATCCTAAACGGCATCACTATCCGGGACGGAATCAGCTGGTAAATGAACCAGACCCACCGATTAGGTATATTTGGTCCCCTTCTTGGTATTTCCCCGCTAACCAAGCATATGCATCTTTCACAATATCTTCCACATTCCTTTACGCTGTGAGACACGGTTGTACACACAGTCTTCAATGCAGGCTCACCATGCTATCGCCACATCAAACAAGTCACGAATGTCCTTTTTCATGCGCTTCACCAAACTGAAGATCTTTGGGCGTGTACCTATACCACTCGAGTAGTATGTGTATTGCTTAGGCTGTGGACCCTTGGTCTTAGTATCGACTGCTCCGAAGAGTTTGACGACGTTGGTATTCTGTTGAGGAATGAAGTGCGGATGAGCATGGGATGAGAAGACACGAGTGTATCAACCACATTTCGACCAAATTTGTTTGCTGTTCCATCGATGCAGACGACGAGATTTCTCGGGGCTTGCTTTCGAAGGTTGGCAATGGAACTACAAGTGGAGCACCTGACTGGGCGCGGAAGCGTATGCGTCGGGTCAATAGATTGAGTCGGACTGGCAAACATCGGGAGAAAAGCGTGGTGGGTAGGGAGGCTCTGGAGACACCTGGTTCATGTAGCACTGGACCAGCGCTAACTTTATTTGCGGGATTACTGGAATAAGCACGGGGGCGACGTGGGGATGCAACGAAACCCAGAGTGATCAGAATCTGCCAAGAACGTGCTTTCCGTCATTGTTCAGCTTGGCTGGTGGAATAACTGTGAAAATCGAGGAGAACTCGGCGCTCCCAGACGCACGTGTTAGGTTAGCTCTCACCAGACTGCATCCTTATTTATGTAGTGGCGACAAGCTCCGCTCCGAGTCGAACTTGAAATTCTCGCATATCCGAACGTCATGACGAACCCTGGCCTACAAGACAGGATCATTAATGCCAGCGCAATGGCATTGAAGCCCAAATGGCCCGAAAGAAAGAAACCAAGAAAGCTGCCAGTGACTAATATTGCAGCGGCGCGGGCCGACAAACGTTCACCGACACTGTGACTCAGGAACCTGATCCGAGTCAGTGCCACACAGGGCTAGTACAGCCCAGGGATACTAGTACTTTAAAGTACACAAAGATGATGATCCCAGGCTTTCTTCACAATCCCCATTCATGCCTGGTTGGACCTTGGTCGATGCCGATCCAACCCAGGGGCGCACCTTCCGACGCCCTCTGGACGCGACGGAAATCAGTTTTCTCTGGGATGGCCTCTTCAACGGAAGCCTAGACATCCTACAGCACTTTCGCCTCCGCCTCCCAAACAGCTCCCGAGATACACACTTATTCTCCGAAATCAATATCACGAAGGCATGGTTGTCTACGAAGAGACGTTTCCCGCTCGCTGGGGCCACTCTGCAAGGTGCGAGCGACCCCTTCCCTCTCAACACAGCTACAAATCCGACGGCGGAAGAAGGATGTGACGGCTATGCAGGTGACAATAACACAGGATTCGCCTCGGCGCCTCACTTTGTCGTTCGTGAACACGAACTCTCTGTCCTTCGACAGCGGGAAATTGTCTTTGGGGAAGTCGCCAGTGTGGAGGAAGCCCAGAGACGAGCAACTGCTATGTTGAATGGCCCACGTCCGCTCTCGGAGGACCTGCTCGTGCAGTTGTACGTCTTCCGGGAAACCGGCTCTGACAACACGGATGCCCTCCACTTGATAACATTGATGGCCCATTGCATCACGGATGCGGTAGCGAATATTACGTTCGTGCGAAGTTTCTTGGATACGCTGTCGAGGAGCGGAGAGCCAGATTTAGAGTTCACTCAAGCACCCCTGGAGCAGAGGTTGGCAATGGCGATTCCCTCGACAGAGCTCGAGCCCGCACATTTGCGTTCCCTTAGTCTGGCGAGGCGACGGTGGCGAAGGGCAATAGCGACCGTGATCTTCCAGTTGAGAATGTCCAAGAGGCAGGTGAGCTCACGACCCTTCCTCGCGTCTAGATAGCAGAGCTCATAAGTCAATGTTCTATCATTAAACCCTTATAGGGTGGACATACCCTTCCAAGTCGCATCACATGCTCGACGTCGCAGGTCGCCGCACGAACTGGTCACGTCTCCACCACGCTCACGCACGAACAAAGTGCTGCCGTGATTGCCAATTGTCGCCTGCACGGCATCACGTTCGGTAACGCCTATCTTGCGCTCGCACAAGTGGCGATGACCCGGGTACTTTATCGGCGGTACTTGCGCGGCGAGATTTCGCAGCAGGAATGGGAATATCGAAAGAGACAACCACATATCAGCGGAGTTCCGCTCAATCTGCGCTCGTATCTCGACAAGACGTGGATCGGCAATGGTGGCGGCGGCGAATTTTCATTGTCCCTGAGTTTTTTTTATTACCAACTCCCCTTCATGACGCTATGTGAACACGACTCGGAACGTATTATGGCGGACGGTGCACCACCATTCTCGGAGCTCCTAACGTTCGACCGGTTCTTGCATCGCACCGGACTGGTCAAGAAGCAGGCGACAACATACTTGAAGCATCCGTTATTTTTCGAGATCGTTCGTGCGGTGAGTTTGGCGCGCCTCGAGCGTACACGGCTCGGTGCTTTGAAGTGGATGAAACGCCGCAACACTTCCCGCGAATCGATTGGCGCACAGGGAGGCTCGGACAATGAAGTTTTAGCTGTTACGGATATGCCTGTGGTCTGGGCTCATGGGGGATCAAGCCTTGGTAATGTACGCATCTGTACTTTTTTTTGATTCGCACTCCTCATTCTCGCTTTAGGTCGATCAGATATTGCCATCTGAATATCCCTTACCTCCTACCCACCCACTTTCACCCCACTCTTCCGTGACACATCCAGTCAAGGCAGGCTATGTTAGCTCTCCTGCACAATCACAATCACCGTCGTTCCCACCGTCGCCTACCTCTGCCAGTGATGCTACCCCGAAGATCACGGTGGATTATACCATGCTCTATCTCCACATGCATCCGGCGGAGCTTTACCTCGGCGCAGCGAGTTTACGAGGACAGCTAAGCATGTACGTCTTGTATGACTGTAATGTGTTCGAGGACGGTGTTGTGAAGGAATGGCTGGACGAAATGAGAGAAGCAGTGTTGTGGTATCTCGGCCAGACGCATCAATCGCGTCCGAGGGAGGGGAGGTTCCGTGGCAATGATGGACAACCCGGTCGTGGTGCAGACCTATAGATGATTCACACGAGGTGAAGTACCTATCATTCAAAGGGTTGATATCTAGAATCCGACTAGAAGTGTACATTATGAAATAATTTCAATGCAATCCCAGTTGTACGATTTCAAGTTGGTAACAAGGCCCACGCCTAGCCTAAGAGCGACGGAAGGCTAGACATCCGAGAAATATGTACTCACCCTGCTCGGAGTTCCACACCCCCGCATACCACGGGGAGTGCGTGAGTGCAATTCCTTGGACCGACTGTTAGGAACAGGCTAGCCAGAATAATACATATCGCTTGTCCCGAAAAAATGGATTCGTCCTAGCGCCAGGAACTTGAACCTAATTTGGCAAACGGAGTTGGCAACTTTACCCCTTGGCATCATGATCAGCGCTGGCATCACTGGCAACATTGTTCTTTCCATCTTCTTTGGTTGATGCACCGACGCCGTGTATCACACTTACCGCGCTCATTTTGCAGCGTAGGCGAAAGCCTTGGGGCCCTCTTCATGGACTACGCGTTCAAGTACAACTTTATGAACAAAACGAACATGCTTTTGTTGGTCGACTTCTTCTCGAACTGGCGGTACAACCCTTTTTGCACCTCTCTCACAGTCGCGGTGCAGACGGAAATCAAATAGAAGATAACCTTACGGCCGCGAACATCTGCCATGTCAACGTGTTACCACGTGTGGCCCTGCACGAGCGTCTCACATGCTACCCCTCGAAGGCGGGACAGATAGTAGACTTCCGATGTGACGTTGAGCGAGGACGGAGCCTCTGACTCAAAGAGAAGAACAGTCAAATAATCCCGATACTTGCAAGTCCTGCTCCCATGCAAGCCATGGGACGGAAACGGAAGGAAACCAGTGGCTTCTATGGCAAGGATTGGGCTAAGCCCAAAACAATATCATGTCGTCCAGTTCGCCAAGACTATATTTGCCAGCCACATCCTGGCTCTGTGGTCATTAAAACGATAAGAAAAGCCCAACGATTGCGCCCACCTACCGTGACCTAGTACGTGATATTTATTGCGCTCAGCTTTAATCTGAGGCGTCACACCTGCTTGAACGTGTTTCGCGATGACAATGGAAACTCTCAGCGATAGCTGGTTGTCCTCATGGCCATTAGGTTGAACGTACTGACCTGGAGAAGTAAATCCTGAAGCCAACAGGGGATTCGAGATATCTTGCTCACCAGGAAGATACAGAAATCTAGAGCTCGGAGAGTGGGCGATAAGACCGCTCAGTGCTTTAATCACTTGGTCACTTGATGAGGACATAAACCCTGAATCTACGTAAAATGTCGTACAGAGGATGGCCATTATGATGCGTTGCAGCGGGCTCGCGGATCTAACCTTCTCCAGCCGTAATGTATCAGTATCAGTACTGGTAGGTGGCGATACGAACTCTCAGTGCCCATCAGCCTCATTTTTATAATAAGCAGGAACCTACTGGTAATACTTAGTAGAACCCCCCAGCTTCGCTCACCTACTATTCTCTGACAGTAGTGCGTGCAATGGATTCTGCTCTGCGGACCAACCCGAAGAACCTTCTGCTGAATAACCATACTACCCGTGCGCCCTTCTTATTTGACACATGCACCACGTCTCTGAGCAGAAGTCGCAGTTGCGATCATCACTGCCATCATATACGATCACAGTACTAACTCCCTCTCTACATGTTCAACATTTGTTCTGACCTCAATATTTCCAGTCCTCACGTTTTCGAGTGAGGTATTCTCATTTTTTTTAATCAAAATTATCCACAACAAGTCACTCTGACCGATGGCTTCGGCAGATAGAGTATATTTGGGTTCGAGAACAATATTTTTCAAGATGGTGATGTTTCTAACACGAGACTAATCACAGAACAAACCTTGGACCCTGGTGTCCACTCTCTTTGTTATTGTGCGTCTAAACCCCCGGTGTCCTGCAATGAACCATTATTACAATGATGTACATGACAGATTCGATATCTCGGACTTTGTGGCTTCATGTGCGTTCAGAGTCATTTCATGTCATCTATTCAATACTAATTCTCCCTTGGTTCGTCAGGATATATTATTTACGTATGTCCAGGATACCCAAAGGTTGCGTCGGGATAAACTGACTCATACATTCCAAAGGGGGGTCCTTCATACCCGGCCCTGAAAAAGTGACATTTTCCTCCTTTCTTCCTTCACTGATCACTGACATGTGGTGACTTGGATTACCTGCAGCTGTGAGTCTCTCTTATTACTACTCGTACTTGTCTGGAAAACAATGAATAGTTGTAAGTATTCCCTCTTGTCGTTTCGCATGCATGCTGGGTTGAGACTGACAATTCCAAGGTTGGGTGCTCGCGATCGTCAGTCAATGGATAATTTTTCTGTATATTTGCGTCGCCGATTGTGAGTATTCATAACATCGTTCACCTGAACAACAAAGCAGCGATTCATCAGGACTGATTATCAGTTGTGATGGTCCTACGCATATGGGCAATGTACGATCGATCAAAGATGATCCTCGGTATACTCCTCACTTCCTTCATCGGGGAAATCATTCCGTCAACGATTGGAAACATTGTCGTTTGCGTGTCAAAGAAGTTTATAGGTATGTAGAAGTTGGTGCCGATGAGTGATCACTGCTGGGTGTCGAACTGATGCGACTTCACCAGTGGATTCACATTCGACCTTGGGTATCTCGTTCTGCGCGTTTGGAGACATATCTTCCGACTGGAATGAAATGATTAACCTCTCTCTACTCCTGCATGCAGGCGTAATGTGCACGCTAGTGGTCATCCAGTTTATTATCAACTCGGTTGAGATGTACAAAGTCACGAAACAGTGGCGACTCGGCCCATTTATTAACCTGCTGGTCATGCAAGGCATGGCTTACTTTTTTGCGTACGTCCTCAGTCTCTTTGTCTCTTGCGCTGTAATATGGATAGTGGTATGTGGCTAACATGTATATTCGATCGCAGCATCCTGATGTGGAATCTCTTCAGCACTTTATACAACTTTAAAAGTCTTTCAGCAGTGGATCCGAAACAACGGGTGCCTCTGAGCCTTGTGAAAGGTATTCCTATATGCACACTTACCCCGCGACTCATCTTGAACATGCGGGAAATGTATGCGCGCAGTACAATTTACGGTGGAAGAGGGCATGGGATTGATACGGGGTTTGGTTTGTCGGTTTTATCTAGTAGGAGCCGTTCGTCGATCGTATTTGCGGACGGCAGGGAAAGACTCGGAGAGGAATTGGAGCATAACAGCGAAGATATACAGATGGAAAGGAGAACAACCTAACTTCGTCCGAAATCAGAGTACTAGACCCTGCGTTGATGTTGATGACTTGCCAGTTGTAGCAATATTTGTATCACACGGTACCAGCCGTATACTGAGTTACATATTTATCAATCTTCATTGATTGTAGTGGATGGGAATTGAAACTACCTTACAGTACTACCACTGCAAAAAAGTAAATCGACTAATCCAGAGTGTCCAAGACACGGCTAGTTAACTGCGAGGACGCGAGACATCCGAATCAGCATAAATTTCTGTTAATCAGCGTCTTTACGTGACGTCTGAGCTAAAGTGATGCGTCCGACACTGTCTTTACCAGTAGACTACAAGACCGATCAATTTGATGATTGCTCAATGCTCCACAAAGACTTCAACAATTTTTCATCCTTCCGAAAACATTTTCCATTGATGCCTCAATTACAGGACGCTCAAGATGAGCGTCACGAATCAGCGTCGGTCCGATGACGCTGATTTCACGCGTCCCTGGAACAACGTTACAGCCAGGGAGTTGGCAATACCTTTTTTATTTTATTTTTTATTTTTCCTTTTTCCCGTTTATAGCTTGGTTTATAGTTCAAGTTGGGGCTACGCCCTATCATGATGTAGACCTGTTACAGCCTGGATCATACGGTCGAGCCGCATATCTATGTCTAAGGAGGCTCGTCACATCATGTTCTTTCCAACTTTGGTTGATTGGCCCTGAGTCACGCCGTGTACAGTATCACACTTACCGCGCTCATTTTGCAGCGCCTCCACTCTTCACGTAGGCGAAAGCCTTGGGGCCCTCTCACGGGCTACGCGTTCAAGTGAAACTTTATGAAGCTAACAGGGTTACAGGGGATTCGAGATATCTTGCTCACCAGGAAGATACAGAAACCTAGAGCTCGGAGAGTGGGCGATAAGACCTCAGTGCTGTAATTACTTGGTTACTCGGTGAGGACACAAACCCTGAATCTACGTAAAATGTCGTACAGAGGATGGCCATTATGATGCGTTGCAGCGGGCTCTCGGATCTAACATTTCTCTAGCCGTAATGTATCAGTACTGGTAGGTGGTGATACGAACTTTCAGTGCCCATGAGCCTCGTGTTTATAATAAGCAGGAACCTACTGGTCATAGTAATAGAACCCCCCTCCCGTCCCCAGCTTCTCTCACCCACTATTCTCTGACAGTAGTGCGTGCAATGGATTCTGCTCTGCGGACCAACTTGAAGAACCTTCAGCTGGATAACTTTACTACCCGTGCGCCCTTCTTGTTTGACACATGCACCACGTCTCTGAGCAGAAGTCGCAGTTATGATCATTACTGTCATCATATACGATCACAGTAATTGCCTCTTCCACATATCCAACATTTGTTCTGACTTCAATATTTCCAGTCCTCACATTTTCGAGTGAGGTATTGTACCTCATTTACTAATCAAAATTATACACAAAGAGTCACTCTGACCGATGCGGCTTGGACAGATAGAGTATATCTGGGTTCGAAAACATTTTTTTCAAGATGGTGATGTTTCTAACACGAGACTCTAATTACAGAACCAACCTTGGACCCTGGTGTCCACTCTCTTTGTTATCGTGCGTCTGAATCCCCGGTGTCCTGCAATGCTAAACCATTGTTACAATGTACATGACAGATTCGATATCTCGGACTTTGTGGCTTCATGTGCGTTCAGAGTCATTTCATGTCATCTATTCAATACTAATTCTCCCTTGGTTCGTCAGGATGTATTACTTACGTATGTCCAGGATACCCAAAGGTTGCGTCTGGATAAACTGACTCATACATTTCAAAGGGGGGTCCTTCATACCCGGCCCTGAAAAAGTGACATTTTCCTCCTTTCTTCCTTCACTGATCACTGACATGTGGTGACTTGGATGACCTGCAGCTGTTAGTCTCTGTTATTACTACTCGTACTTGTCTGAAAACCAGTGAATAGTTGTAAGTATTCCCTCTTGTCGTTTCGCATGCATGCTGGGTTGAGACTGATAATTCCAACTTCCAAGGTTGGGTGCTCGCGATCACCAGTCAATGGATAATTTTTCTGTATATTTGCGTCGCCGATTGTGAGTTTCATAACATCGTTCACCTGAACATCAAAGCAACGATTCATCACGACTGATTGTCAGTTGTGATGATCCTACGCATATGGGCGATGTACAATCGATCAAAGATGATCCTCGGTATACTCCTCACTTCCTTCATCGGGGAAATCATTCCGTCGACGATTGGAAGCATTATCGTTTGCAGTTCAAAGAGTTTCACAGGTATGTAGTAGAAGCCGGTGTCGACGAGTGATCACTGGGTGATGCGAGTTCACAAGTGATTGTCCATCTGACCTTGGATATCTCGTTCTGCGCGTTGGGCGACACATATGCCGGCTGGAATAAAGTAGTTAACCTCTCTCAACTCCTGCACGCAGGCATAATGTGCACGCTAGTGGTCATCCAGTTTATCATCAGCTCGGTTGAGATGTACAAAGTCACGAAACGGTGGCGACTCGGCCCATTTATTAATCTGCTGGTCATGCAAGGCATGTCTTACTTTTTTGCGTACGTCCTCAGGCTCTTTGTCCACTGTTGCGCTGTAATATGGACAGTATGTGGCTAACATGTACGTTCGGTCGCAGCATCCTGATGTGGAATCTCTTCAGCACTTTACACAACTTCAAAAGTCTTTCAGCGCTGGGTCCGAAACAACGGGTGCCTCTGACCCTTGTGGAAGCCGTTCCTATATGCACGCTTACCCCGCGACTTATCTTGAACATGCGGGAAATGTATGCGCGCAGTACAATTTACGGTGGAAGAGGGCATGCCAGTGGGATTGATACGGGGTTTGGTTTGTCAGTTTCATCTAGTAGGAGCCGTTCGCCGATCGTATTTGCGGACGGCAGGGAAAGACTCGGAGAGGAATTGGAGCATAACAGCGAAGATATACAGATGGAAAGGAGAACAACCTAACTTCGTCCGAAATCAGAGTAGACCCTGCGTTGATGTTGAACGTTGAACGTTGATGACTTGCAAGTTGTAGCAATATTTGTATCACACAGTACCAGCCGTATATATACTGAGTTACATATTTATCAATCTTCATTGATTGTAGTGGATGAGATCTTGAGAATTGAGACTACCTTACAGTACTACCACTGCAGAAAAGTAAATCGACTAATTCAGAGTGTCCAAGACACGGCTAGTTAGCGGCGAGGACGCGAGACATCTGAATCAGCGTAAATTTCTGTTAATCAGTGTCTTTACGTGACGTCTGAGCTAGAGTGATGCGTCCGACACTGTTTTTACTAGTAGACTACAAGACCGACCAAATGATTGTTCAATGCTCCGCAAAGACGTCAACAATTTTTCATTAGTGCAACATAAACGCTTCCGCAGCGTTACGGCGTTACGGCCGGTGGTGTGGAACCTTCATGCGATCGTCCTCAAACAGCCACTCGTAGTACACGTTCCTTGGTCAAAATCGGCGCGACGTCCGCGTCCCTGATTGCCCACATACCAGCTACTAGATGTACAGACTCTTCCTGGAGAAACTTGTCCCTGCGCAATTTGACACAGAGACTCGGAACACCAGGCAAAGACCGTCTGCGAGGCCGCCGAATCGAACAACGTGTCGACACATTGACTGACGAGGCCAAAAAAAATATCTCTGCAAAAATACACTACCAAAACGTACAATGGGGCAAGCAATACAGAAGCAC
>JBBPOJ010001731.1:0-11789 GCA_038091395.1 Leccinum rimulosum
GGCATGTCCGGATTGTACCACTCCTGCCAAGCGATCTTGATGCCCAACGGGTGCCACATAGACAGCACCGACGACGAGGGGGAAAGATAGTGCGCATCGTGATGACCGTTTTGAGGTGTGTCCACGATATGATCTTCGAAGACTGATCGTGCCACCGGGCCGGTGGACGGCAAAGTCGGCACATCTATACTTGGGAGTTTTCTACATCGCCTCGATCGAGTAGTATACGCGATATTGGAAAAGTCCTTGGATGCGTACCATAACACCAACTCATCGCCGTGTTATATGAGTCCGTCCCGGGACAGATTGAACATTCGGTTTTGCAAAATCGTACCCAAAGTAGTAGTCCGGTGCCGCATCAGTTTCTTCTGAGCCTACTGGCCGGCGGCCTGAATGATTGGAGAGGATGCCAATGCGGGGACGGCACAGCGAACACTGGCCGGTGTAATGATGATGTGGCGGCGTCGCCACTAGGCGGGTCCGAGTCAGGGTTGGGTCTTTCCTAGCCAAACGGGTAGTCGCCAGCTGTCAAGGTGTGTCATTGAACAATCATATGCTTTCGTACGTCCAAATATAAAATATTGTCACACACACCCGTTGTGTTTCAGTCCCTCGTCATCATGTCCGACCTCAAAGTAGACGGGTTCAAGGTATGTTGTGTATCCGTTCACAGCTGCTTGCTTTCCTTTCAACCCCCCCACACAGGCCTCCGGTATCATCGCAGACCTCAGCACCGCCTTTACCAACTTTTCCGAGGCCGAACGTGCATCCCAGATCAAAAAGGTATGCATATCACGGTAAAAGAACCCGTCTTCGGAATCCTGTCGTGAACATACATACATACACGAAAACAGACCGCCGCCATCTTTGAACTACGCATTACAAACGCCAAAAAGGAAGAAGCCGTGTGGACGATCGACCTCAAGCAACAAGGCACGATTTACCGCGGGCCCGTACGTGCGCCAGCCAAGGCGGGCGTGACACTCTTGATGAGCGACGACACGTTTGAGCAGCTCTCGAGCGGAAATGTGCGTTCATTTCGTCTTGTTTTTTGCCATACTTTTTTTTTTTTTTGACAGCATCTGTTTCCAGCTCGACGGTCAATCGGCGTTCATGGCGGGAAAGCTCAAGACAAAAGGCAATGTCATGCTGGCTACCAAACTCCAACCCATACTCGACGTGCGTTCTACTTGGCTTTGGTCATCCGATGCTGACCCGTACTTGCCATAGATTGCCAGTGACAAGACCAAGGCCAAGGCCAAGCTCTGAGTCCGGTCTAGTTTGCATTTACCGTTCGTCCTGTCCGTCATTCAAGAGTGGCGATCATATCATTATACAAGACTTGTATGGGGATAAATGTAAAAACGAGCGTGGTGCACAGACACGAAAAGCAAGAGCCAGATCAAAACACGCCCCCAAACAAACCGCGATGACGTCTCGGGGTAGGCTGGGAATCCGGTCGGAGCGTCGACAGACTGTTGAGCTGCTTCATCACCTGAGGTCATGTCAGCACGTCAGCGACGTTGAGAACGACGTTATTCACCTCCTCGAGCTTGTCTTTTCGCTCCTGAAGTTCTAGATGACGCCGTATCACCGGGTTCTCTCGCGCAAACTGGATAATCTCGCTACGGTCCAAGTCGTAGATCAGTCGCGAGTCAATCTCCCGCGGGAACTGTCCATCCAGTTCAGTAAGATAAACCCATGACGCGAAAGAGAGAGACCAACCTGGTAAAAGAAATGGTCGAGGAGTTCAATGTTGATAAACATCGTCGACGTGTAAGCCAGTTTGTCCGCGACGACGTTAAGGAAGACTTCGGGACACAACACGTCGTTCTGGGGGCCTCCCTTACACCGCTTCGACTTGAGTGCCGCCAGACGAAGCTTCAATATCGACAACCTATCGCCGTACATCATCGCATGCCGTGCTGTCATCAACGTCAGTGCATAATCCAACGAGAGCCCCACAAACACCACACCGTCCAAAATCTGTGCAGGAGGGTATCGGTACGACTCTGGCTCCTCTTCGACGGGCTCTTGATCCTCTCCAGCAAGCCGCTTGTTCTTTCTCTCCTGCGCCCGCTCCTCTAGCTCCTTCACGTAGCCCACTAACCCGTTCAGCCGTCTACTCCCTCCGACCTTTTTTCTAATCTCCTTGAGCTTGGCCTCGCACATCACGACCTCCTTCTCGAACAACTGCAGAGTACGCCCACGTCCCTGCTCCCACTCCCGCTCGTCCACGTCCACCTCGTACTTGTACGGCTTGATGCAGTTCTCCACCTGGTCAGACGTCAGCCCGATCCGGTCCCTCAGGATCATGTGCGAGAACTGCACGAGTCGTTCCGCCGCACGGGGATGGTGGTTGAATGGCTCTCCGACAGTGATCGAGTCGATAAGAGCCCGCAGACCGTCCGCGACGAGAAGCGTGGAATCGCGCCCGACGCCCGACTTGGTGAGGAGCGACGAGGCGGCCTCGAGCTTGTGTCGCCAGTACGCGTCGAGGTCACCGGGCTTGAGTTTGGGATCGGCCCCGAGAGTGCCCAGCTCGGACGCACGCTTGTCGAGCCAATACAGCTGCTCGAGCACGTCCATGACTTTGTCGTCGAGCATGGCCTTGAGCTTGGTGCGCACTTCGGGCTTGCAGAATTGCGAGGAAAGTTCCTTGAAGCGTGCTTTGAGAGCGTCCACGGTCTCTGCAACGTACGACTCTGCGGTTATACGCCTATCGTTGTATTGGACCTTGAACTGATAGGTGGCTTCTTCGAGCTCGAGCTGAACTGCGTTGGTGATACCGTGGAGGGAGGAAGCCATGCTCGATTCGAGGACTTCCATGAGACGACGCCGGAGGGTGTCGGTGCCCACCATCAATGAAGAGGATACGCCAAAGTACTCCCTGTGGCCGGTGAAATATTCTTCTTCGTTCCGATTGACGAGAGCGCCATTGGAATGAGAGGAGGCGTTCTTTCCAGCGGATTTAGAGATGACGCCGACGTAACCGAGATGGAGAGGGTAACGGTTGCCCTCGAGGATGCGGACGCCCTGCTCGGGAGGGACAAGGTCCATCTTTGTGACGACGCCGATGGTGCGTAAACCCAAGGGGTCGACTTTGCGACTGGCGCGAAGAGCAGGCGAGTTGGCGAGGTCGACGTCTGCGGCACAAACAGCGAGGATGATGTTGGGTTCACGAATATACTTTTCGCAAAGACCTGCGATCTTGTCTTTGAGGGAGTCTGGCTGGTCCATGGAAGCGATTTGGATGTAGCCGGGGAGGTCAATGAGTGTGAGGTCTGGGACATAAGGGCTGTATATGCGGAGGTCGATGGGATCGTTTGAGACGGCGTCGGAGGTGGGCACGGCAAGGTTGAGGTCGGTGAGGGTCTGTTGTATTTGAGCAAAGTTGGTGATTTTACCGAGGCCGAGGGCGGGGAACTCGCCGTATTCTTGTGGGAGGTCGTGATTTGGGCCCGGGGGAGTATGTATGAGGGTGAGCTCTATTGGACGTCTCGTGACCATGTTGTTACCCCTGGTAGAGAGCGGTTAGCGGCGGTGACAGAGAAGAGCGAAGAGGACAAACTTTGGGAGGAACTCGTGGCCGACGATGGCCTCGAGAACGGAACTTTTGCCAGAGCTCTGGCTGCCAATGACTACTATGCTAGGGAGCTTGAGACTGTCGCTTTGGTCTATGCTGAGAAGCATTGTGCGTATTTCGATGAGCTTCTTGGTGAGGTGCATGAGACCATTTTGCCTTGCGTCGAAAGCGTTGTCGTTTGCTTGTGTGGAGTCGGAGGGGGCAGACAGGGTGGCGGCGACGAGGGCGGCGATGGCAGCATTTTCCTCTGGAGATCTGTTACGGGGGTTGTCCGAGTCTTGTGAGGACGAACCGCCGTCGTGGTTGGAGGAGCGGTGTGAGGAGAAGAGATCCTTGAGGAACTGGGGTGTCTCGAAGGCGGACACGCGGTCAGAGACAGACTTGATACTGTCAGAAGCCACGTCGACAAAGTCAGTAGCGGCGTCTTGCACGGAGGAAATCCACCCTGTAGTCTGTTTGCGCAGCTCTGGGTGGGTGTAAGTTGTCGAGGAGGATGGCAGGAAGACACGCGCACCTTCGAACTTGTAGTTGGCATAGCCGAACCCACCCGCGCCGATAGTGATGCCAGCGACGGGGACACGAAAAGCGCGAGCTACGAATCTTGGAATAGAAGAGTAGGAAATGGCGCGAACATGGAGGCGACGAACAAAGGCGGCGGGTAGGCGGGATCGGGGGTAGGCCAAGACGAGGCCAGGCATTTGTGTAGAGAGAAGAAGAAGAGAGTCACTTGATGATGACTAACTTTGATCGGCGAAAACTCGGTGAACTAGCAAGTTTATAAATTGACCACCACCATGTTCGCTGAATCACAATGTCTCGTCCTCCCCCACCCGGAATCTACGTACCCTCAGTCCTGTTCTTCGATGACAACGAGGACTTTGATGTCCCCGCCATAAAGGCACACGTCCTTCGTCTCGCACAGGTAGATCATCATCTCTTTTCGCTTATCACCATCGCTCACATCTCTAGGGCGGCGTCACCGGCATCGTCGTGCAAGGAAGCAACGGCGAGGCACAGCACCTCTCGCACGACGAACGCAAGCACGCCATCGCCCTTACCCGCCAGACTCTCGACGAGAACGGCTTCCAGCACGTCGTCATCATTGCCGGCTGTGGTGCCCAGTCTGCTAGGGAATCCAAGAAGCTCTGTGTCGATGCCAGCGAAGCAGGCGCGGGCTACGTCCTCGTCCTGACCCCATCCGTCTGGCCTGCCCAGATGACCAGGGACGCCATCCTCGCGTTCCATCGCGACGTACGTACATTTACAACTCTTCGTCCCAAGCAGATCTCAAACATCACTTCAGGTTGCCAGTCACTCACCCGTCCCCTACCTCGTCTACAACTTCCCCACCGTCACAGCCGGTCTTAACCTCGAATCAGACATCATCCTCGAGCTGTCCGATCACCCAAACATCGTCGGCACAAAGCTCTCTTGTGGCAGTATCGGAAAACTCCACCGTCTCACCTCCGTCAAACCCTCCTCCGAGTTTGCCACCCTTGCAGGTGTATCAGAGGTCCTCCTCCAAGGCCTTTTGTCTGGAAGTGCAGGTGCCATCGCAGCACTTCCCAACATCGTCCCAAAGCTACACACCAAACTCTACAAGCTCTACCTGGACGGAAACATCAAGGAAGCCATGGAGTTGCAGGCGTTGTTGGGTCAGGGTGACTTTGCAACCAAGAAGGTCGGCGGAATCGGTGCACTCAAGGCCTTGTCCTCCAAGCATTGGGGCTACGGGAAGCCCATCGTCAGGCGTCCCCTCCAAGCCGCAACTGCCCAGCAATTGAGTGGTCCCTACCTCGAAACGCTCGAGAAGTTGATTACGATGGAGAAAGCCCTGTAGCGCATGTATTCACACGAACCAAACACATGACTTCGTACTTGGGTCAGTTGCCAACCAGCTGGCATCCGGGTTTTCTCCGAGCACTATTTCTGCATCGACCGGCGATCCCACGTCATGTTGATGTGAAGCTTCTCGTCGCCTTTTGGGCGGATTCGTGATGCTGTCTGAGACTCGAAGCGGCCCTGATCGCACGTGTGATCACTGTCGTCCCCATCGTCGCGACATATTGTTCGTCGGACCTCGGTCATGTTAACCTACCGGTGGTCGCATAGATAACGATTCGCTTGGCTGAACGTGCGCCGACAGCGAGTGATGGGTCTTTCGAAAATGCGATGCACGCTCGGTACCATTACTTATAGTTTTTCACTCCGACACCGACACCGACGTCGTCGTCCCCACTTCCTCGCAGCGATGAAGTACATAGAATCCCCCGAGCTAACCCGCCTCGCTCAGGCTCTCACCCACGAGGGCCCAGAATGCTCCGTACACACGAGAATAGAAGCCTACAGCTGCAAGAACATCAAGCGCGACAAGAAACTCTTCAAGTCCCTCGAACACGCCTACAACGACGAGCTGTCCCATTCTCCCCCTCTCCCTTCCTGGCTCGACCGCGAGCCAGAAGAAACCCCATTCGGCCCCATGGACAAGCACGCATCCCGCAAGACCCTCTACCTCCTCATAGCGACTCTCAACATCGCCTTTCCAGACCACGAGTTCTCCGACGTCCGCCCTGCCCACTTTCACAAGGAGCAGAACGGCGCCTCCGTCCTCAACTCGCTCAGCACCACCCTGCTATCTCCCCACAGAGGCGGTGTCAAGGCACCCAGAAGCTATTCGGCCTACCCCCCGACGTCGCCCAACTTCTTCCCCTCCTCAGTTCCCACCTCGTCCTCGTCCTTCCCCCTATCACAGTCTCTATCCAGCCCATACGCCCCGCCCCAAATACAGTCGGGCACTCACCCGACGCTCTACCGCATACTGGACGACGTTATCGGGCTCAACGACTGTCAGGTGTTCTCCTTCTCACCTGACATCGATTCTGATCCC
The DNA here is from genome assembly GCA_038091395.1 of Leccinum rimulosum. Taxonomy (NCBI): domain Eukaryota; kingdom Fungi; phylum Basidiomycota; class Agaricomycetes; order Boletales; family Boletaceae; genus Leccinum; species Leccinum rimulosum. The sequence continues at coordinate 6,474 of JBBPOJ010001731.1, forward strand.
CACGCCAATGATTACTCCGACGACGAGGACGACGTTGCCTCAGTCGGTGATGAGTACTCTTCAGACGACATTGACGATGAAGCCACCTTCGAGTTTGACGAATACGACGTCGACACATCCTCTTCCCCCCCTCGACACCACACCGCCACTTCCCGCAGCGCCGACGCGAGTAGCCGACGGCCCCGCATATTCTTCCGCAACTCTAGCAGTGTCAGTAGCAACGACGAATCTCCTCTGCGCTCCGACTTTCCCCACGTCCGCATGAAGCGCAGAGACGGCGCGCTGCTCTGGTCATCGCACTGGTTCTTCTTGAACCCGAAATTGAAGCGGGTATTGTTCATAACCGTGTGGGCGCGCACGCGGCGAGCCGCTGGCGCTTGGGATGACGAGGACGAGCTGCCGGGCTTTGAGGACGATGTGGGATATAGCACGACGAGCGAGCGGTTCCGGGGATGGGAAGGTGGGGATGGTGCAGGAGCGCGTGCGTTGGGGCTCAGCGCATCGGCCTAGGCGACGTGAGTGTCCCTGATTGGCCTCGTTAGCATCAACGCTCAAGCCACTCTAGCATTGGCCACGCACGATTCACACTCCATCTTTTTTCTTTCTGTCTTGTCCGACTTGACTTGTTCCGAACTCTTGTCTGCGTTCGCCGCGCGGTCCCCCCTTCTTGATTGCTATAGTGTACATCGATATCATATTAGTTCCAAGGAATCACCTATGCTATTCACATTTCTCACTTGCCTTTTTTTCTTATTATGGTCGTCGCTGGCGAGTCCCCTGCGCATGTGTGTATGTAGGTATCATACTGAACGAGACTTGCGATTTCACGATCGAGCAGAGTCGAACTGACGACCTGCGGTTCTGGGATGGAACGATTTTGCATGAGCATACAGTCGTCATTTCTTTCCGTAGGTCGCCACCGTCGCCGTCCGAGACGTCGTTGGATTTCGATGGGGATCGATGGGGACTTGATCTCGATGGCAGACCCGCACTTGGCCGATTTTTGAGTCGTGTCAGTACGCCGTGTCGATTGAAAAATTGGACGCATCATGATAGAGAGAGAGAGAGAGAGGTGTGCCAGTGAGGACGATCCCGGAGTCGAGTCACGGTGTGTCAAGTGACTCGGTTTGCACGTAAAAGAAGTAGAATCAGATGGTCGATCGCGAGAAAAGATGCATGTAATATTTTCGGCGGGATCCCGGCGGAATCATGAAGCAAGCCGTTACTGCCTCCTCGGGGCCCTCCACGTTGAACCGCCACCGCATGCATGAACTACAACACCTCTGCCAGTAGTTGCAACCCTGGCATTCAAGCCGCCCCATCATCGATGCATCATCCTGCACCACTAACAAAAATTGCTCGGGTGGCAGCAGGAGCCACACACCTGGTGCCGCAGACTCGGACATGAACTGCAATACGTCTGGTTGCAACCTGCGCATTTCCGCTCAGGCTCCAGACACTCTCCCATAACCCCAGAGTCGTCATACCAAGCGTGAGTTTCATCTTGTAAGAACAGATGATTGGTGACGGGATAGCTTCAGAACGTCGATATCTTCGTCTATCCCACGACTGACACGGATATACCAGTATTACAGAAGTTCGTCTGGAAGACAAGGCCCGCTGTGCGGCTGTAGACATATTCATGAATCATAGGGCAGCATCTCCGTAAAGCGCCCGTATGGGGATCCAAAACCCCAAGTATAGATATGCCAACTTTGCCGTCCACCCCTCCGGCCCGTCACGGGGCCGATCTTGTCGTATCGGTCCGTGGACACACCCCAAACGATGCTCGCTGTTTTTCCCCTCGTCGGCCCGGGTGCTGATTTTTATGTGGCATCCGGGGCACCAAGATCGCTTGGCAAGAGTGTTACCACCCAGACATGCCCTAGGAAGGCTCGCTGATCCACGTTGCCGATGCTACTGGTTCAATAGGACACTTTTGTGGTCTTCAACAAGACACGCGTTTCCCAGGCCGGCGAGCAACTCACCAAGTCCATCAACTACCCCTGGATGGGCGTTCGACACCTCGGACGAACTGAATGGCCTCCAGAATTCGTTCAAATCTACTCCACCCCGACGGGGAAAAGCTATACTACACGAGCCACCGCCGGTGATGCGTGGTAAGTTTGACACGACCAGATGCACTCCGAGCTGCATGCCCCACAAACCATGCCAACACGCGGCGACAAGCTTCGCTAGCACGGTACGTCGTATCTCAGAGGCCCCGCATACGAAAACGAACTCCAGTCTTTCTCCAAGCAGTTGTCGCACGATGTCGTCTGACCACAATCGGTGGCACAGAATCACGATGTAACGACACTGGCCCGAGATGCAACACCGCCTCGCAGTCTTTGCAGATCTAATTACATTCGCACACGCACCATAGCCCACCCAACTTGAAGGGAGAACATGATTTGCAGGAATGGGAAATCGAAGCAGGGCGTGGCGGATGGGTGCGCTGAAATTAGCAGAAACGAACGCCGCAAGCTGCGGATCGGACAAGCGACCTTGGATCCTCGAGTCAAGTACTAAGTACTTCGAGTTCGCATGCAAGTAACCGATATTAGATCTACTAATCACTCAAATATGGTCTGTGCTACTATCCCGGGTCACATGGTAAGGGCTACACTGGGGGCAGTACCCGCAGAGCAGGCATTCATCGCAATACGGCGACTTGCCACAACTATGGCAATACTGTGTGCACTCCCCACAAAATAGGCGGTTGCAGGACCTGCAAGAGCCGCCTGCGTCCGAGCACGTAACGCAATATGCTTGGCCGCAATCCGAGCATCTCTGCCTCTCCAGGCACTCCTCACAACACAAGTTCCAACAGGAATCAGTCTGACATGCGCGCACCAGCTCCACCTGAACCTTTGGCCCGTCCAGCTCCGTAAACGAACTCCAGTCTTCTTCCGCACAATCGTCGCACAGCGTTGTCCGACCGCACTCGATGCAGAATTGGATATACTTCGAGCACCTGGAGACGCAATACGCCCGCTTGCATTGTGGGCACTGCTTGAGACAGTCTGCCATCGGAGGCTCCTTGCAGGTGTCGCAGAACCAGCCACCTTCGCACTCGCACGAGATTCCACCCCCAGGGGAGCATAATTGACAGATTCTTAGACTTCTGGTTGTTCCTTTTGTCGACCAACATCTTCTATTGGAGCATTCTGACACGGCTTGACCCAAATCACAGTAAGAACATACAATAGGCTTGGGTGGGTGCTCTCGAATCATACTTGATCTCCCACTTGAAGTCTGGTCAGGAGCCTCAGGCTCTTTGGGTCGGCCCAGGCACCACGTCAGCTCGTGATTATAGAACCAGAGATTGCATTCGGGACATTGACCAAAACTAGGCGGGATGGCCCGTGAATTCTGTAAGCAATGCAGACAGGCGGCCATATAGGTATCGCGGGAGCATGACTGGAATGGAATGATGCGGGATGCGGGACAATCCCAATTCAAGCACATGACAGCGTGACACAAGGTGCACAGCGTCGTGAACGCCTGGCATGACGGACATGGTTTCTCGAAGAAAGGGGGATCGGCGCAGACTTGTGATTCGGCGAAGGAAATACCATTCGATTCGAGACGGCTCAAAAATTTCTGACACAGATTCATTAGGCCACACACAAGAAAAACAAACAAAACCTCACCTGCCAAGCGATGCAGCGATCTTTGTGTGTCCATAGCCATGGTGAGTCCCATACATCCTCCAGGGTCTTCAATGACACCTGTAGATATAGCTTGATCTCTTGTAGAGCACGCTCTATCTGCCGCATTTCTATGGGAAGACTGGGATGGCCATCGCATTGCACGGTCTCTGTTTGCATGTTGACGACCACTCGCTGGATTTGCACCGCAGGTACATCCTGGTACAAGACCACTTTGATTGGGACTTCCACACTGTCTTCCACAGAGTATAGTATCCTTGCCTGGCGATTTTTGGTGCAGATGTCTGAAGGAGCGTTGCTTGGGTCATGGCCAGCTTGCTGATCGGCGAGAGCGAAGGCATGGTCAGCGAGTTCGGCCAAGCACGGAAGTGCACGCTCAGTGTGGGGGGGAGTGACTATATTAGCAATGACCGCACGAAGTGGTGATTCAGATTGAGACATGGGCTTGCGCGAATGATAAGCAAGTTTCTTGCAGTGGCACCAGACAGACGATGGTGGACGAAGTCGAGACTATGGCTCCTATCTGCCTCAATGCCAAATGCAGTAAGAAGTTCCCTCAACCCTGGATGCAGATCCTTGTTTTAACCTTGTTGAGGCGGACGACCTGGTGGATCCTCGAGTCAAGTATAACTTATCAGCAAGTTGTAACATTATCGCTTGACATCTCTTTCGTGGTGTTTTTGTGGTCTCCGTTTGGACAATTGGGGGTCAAAAACTGTACTATTACATTTTCGTCGATTTTGCCAGGTTATAACTTAGGTACATCCTGCTGATGAATAGATCTACTCACTCAAACAATCTCGGTCTATGCTACTAGTATCACTGTAGTAAGGGCTGCAATCAGGGCAATACCCAGACAGCGGCAGGCATTTATCGCAATACATCTTGTCACAACTATAGCAAATTTGTATGCATTGCTCACAAAATTGGCGCTCGCAGGACCTGCACCAGCCGCCCTCGTTCAGGCACAAACTGCAATACGTCTGGCAGCATTTTGAGCATCTCTGCCCCTCCAGGCACTTCTCACAACAGATGACCGAGCAGGAATCAGTCTGACATGCACGCACCAGCTCCACCTGAACCTCTGGCCCGTCCAGCACTGTAAACGAACTCCAGTCTTCTTCCGCACAATCGTCGCACAGCGCTGTCCGACCGCACTCGCAGCAGAATTGGATGTACTCCAAGCACCCGTAGTCACAATACGCCCGCTTGCATTGTGGGCACTGCTTGAGACATTTTGCTACTATCGGAGGATCCTTGCAGGTGTCGCAGATCCAACAACCTTCGCACGCGCACGAGATCCCATCCCCAGGGGAGCATGATTGGCAGATTTTTAGACATCTGGCTGTTCCTTCTCTCGACCAACATCTTGAATTGGAGCATTTTGACACGGCTTGACCCAAATCACAGTAAGAACACACAATAGGCTTGGGTGGGTGCTCTCGAACCATGCTTGATCTCCCACGTGTGGTGTCACTTGAAGTCTGGTTTGGAGTCTCTTTGGGTCGGCCCAGGCACCACGTCAGCTCGTGATTACAGAACCAGAGATTGCATTCGGGACATTGACCGAGACTAGGCGGGAGGGTCCGTGGATTCTGTAAGCAAGGCAGACAGGCGGCCATATAGGTATCGCGGGAGCATG
>JBBPOJ010001732.1:0-11783 GCA_038091395.1 Leccinum rimulosum
ACACAGGGTAAATGCGTGAGAGTGAACGAGCGTGCACGTGTACGCCAGGCGATAAAGGCGTACCGAAAGTGAACGACCAGACATTCTCCCTTGTACTACTCGAACCTGACCCAGTATGTTTTCCAAGTTTCGCTCAAGGAAGAGGAATGGTGAGTAGTACGTAGGCAAGGCCATCCATGAACGGCGCTGATGAGAGCAATAGAGCCGAGTAGGGCGGACAGCCCACTTCCCTTGGACGGTGGTCAGCAGGCGACCAACGAAAGAGAGGTATTGACGGATGCTCAGGAATCGAATGGAAAAAGAACCACCTCCAATGGTGCAACTGACGCGAATCCAATCGAAATCGTTGATCAACGTTCGATATATTCGGTCGCTTTTCTTGCTGATGGGGAGCATGTCGTGGGCGGGGGATATGAAAAGAAAATTCGACGATGGCGAGTGAAGGATGGCAAGGAAGTGGGGAAGCCAATCGACACTGGGAGTTTGATTTGTGACATGGCAGTCACACAAGATGGCAGGTGGGGCCTGTGTGGGACGGGGAGTGGTCAAGTGATCGTCTGGGATGCGAAACCCCACAAAAAGGTGACGGAATTCAAAGGACACAGCAAGGTGGTGAATGCGGTGGACATTTCAGCAGATGGGACAAAACTCGCAACAGGATCGGATGACTCGACGTTCTCTGTCTGGTCGTTTCCCGCTGGTAAGCGACTCAACGGCCCATTCAAACACGACGACTGGGTGGTCGCAGTGAAGTTCTCTCCCGACGGACGACGCATCGCTACTGCCACGGGGCGTCACAAATCTGTTCGGGTCTACTACGACGGCAGCCTGAGGAGTCGAATTGGAAAGTCTGCGAGGACGTTTCCAATTCGAGTCGAATTCAGTTTCAACCAATCCCTCGCCTGGGCCAGGGACTCGAACCGCCTCTTTGCCTTGTCCAGAGACGGCGAAATTCACTGCCTCGACGTGTCCACCAAGAACACGCTCGCGAAATGGCGCATTCGCAGCGACGACCAACCAAGGTGTATCGCACTGGCATGCAACGACACAATCATCGCAGCCTCTGCTAATTCGTCGGTCTCACTCTGGGACACTACAACACATCAACAAATCGGGTCCGTCGTCCACTACTCCCACTTCATCCGGTCCATGGCCATCTCGCCAAGTTACGGCATTGCGACCGCTGGAGACAAAACAATCACCCTGCAGAATCTTTGTGACATCCTTCCTTCGTCCTACTGCGACAATGTGAGTAAGCTATTGGTGTGAGACCATGCCGTTATTGATGTATCCTTCCTACAGGTACTCTTTGAGCGCAAAATCCATCGCATGAAGATTGATGAACCGGATGCTTACGACATGCTTACGGCTCTCCGTGCTAGTGATGCCCGTCAAAGTGTGCTTATTATCTGAATGACTTCGCTGTGCTGATATTCATTTCCACCAGAGGACGCTGTTCAACAACTCCGTGACCATGACCAACTTGCTACGTCCAATCAGGAAACGCAAACCCTCAAAAAAAGTTCAGGTACGATCTCTCCGCCATCAACACAACGTGTTGACAGTTTCATCCATTAGATCGCAAAGTTGACCATCTCGAACTCAGTACTGCTACTATGGTATGGATTGACTCACGCGTCCTGTCAAGTTGATGACATTGTCGATATAACCAGGATATTGAACGCAACCCATTGTCCTACAAAGGATACAAAAGGAAACATGCGGTATTACACAGCCTAGGGCGTTACAAGGAAGCATTTGAAGCATTTGAGAAGATGCTGTCGAGGATGGAGAAATCACCGGACAAGCAAGCTCGGGGCAAGTTGTTCTCTCTCATTCATGTTGCGCAGACCAGCTGATTTTGTGGCGATAGACATGCGGCGTTGTTATCTCGACACCACTCCACTGATCCGGAAAGTCGTCGAACAGACAACCCGTGTCATTCCCCATGTTCTAATCGACACCACCACTGGTCGTCTCTGTGACAAGACAATGCAACAGGCAGCTTTCGAGGAGTGCTCCATGTTCAACGAGTTGCGATCTTCCATGATTCTCCGCGATCGGCTCGACCATGCGCGCATCCAGCAGGAGGTGGAGAAGTTCTATGAGTATGTAATGTTCTCACACAGGTGGCAGCCACCCGAGCCATCATTTCAAACCGTCGAGAGTACCCTAATCTATGGACTCCCTGCATCCCCCGGGAACGACAAACTCATCAACTTTTGCAAGCTCGTGCAGTCTCGCCGCTTCCGGTGGGCATGGAGTGATACGTGCTGTGTCGACCAGAGCGACAAGGGAGTTCAGCAAGAATCAGTCGTTGCCATGTTTCAGTGGTATCGTCGCGCGGCGCTCACGATCGTCCATCTTCTCGGTGTTCACTCGAAATCGCAAAGAAAGGGGTTCTTGTGGAAAAGCATCTGGAACACTCGTGGATGGACATACCAAGAGTACGTCGCGTCAAAGGTCGTACAATTTTATACAGAAGATTGGAAACCGTACCTGGATATCCAGTTGTACAACCACAAGGAATCGCCCCTGATCCTCTCGGAGATGGAACAAGCAACCCATTTTGATAGCCAGGCCCTCGCAACACTTCAGCCAGGGTTGAGCAGGGTGCGCGAGAAGTTGTACTTGGCTTCGAATCGCGAGACGACGCGGGTAGAAGATATCGCATATTCGTTATTTGGTATCTTTGATGTCGCACTCCCGGTCATATATGGCGAGGGCACGCGAGCAGTCGGTCGTCTCTTGGAACACATCCTCACGCGGTCCAACACTGTCACGATTCTCGCCTGGACTGGGATGTCGGGCAGTAACCAGAGCTACCTCCCTTTGGATCTCAGTGTTTATAATCAAGTCGTTCCCCCACATCTTCCTCGATCAATCGAGACCGACAAGATCGATAGTCTCACTAAGGCCTTGCGTTCATCGCTGCCTGATCCTTCTTTGTCTCATCGACTGTACAAGCAGCTATACAATCTCCAGCCTGCGTCGCTAGTTGCTGGTGGACTGCGGCTTTCTGGTCTCATTTTCCCCCTAAGCGAAGTCGAACGTCTCTCAGCACATGATTCCGACACCTTCCTTCCTGTCTATCGCGCGATCACACCCGCTCTTGGTGACGTTCGGATCGAGACCAAGGACAACTTGGTAGGGATGGAGGGATTGGTGCTCATTCATCCGTGGATCAGCCCTCTTATCGACGAAGATTTCTCGGGCATCAGTTCTCCATTTGATCTAGATGCCCGTGCGTTGCGGCTTGTCGCTCGGCTCAGACAGCCGTTCGGTGCGCTGTTACTCGCCTCCCAGAGTCGGGTGCAGTGCAAACGTGTCGCGACGGACAGTTTCATCCAGGTTCAGATCCGGGCCGAGACGTCGTTGAGTGAGTTGATGGAAAGTATTGGTACGGTCGACGTGCAGTAGTCATGCGTTGTTGGCAATATCGTTACGTTTACATCTATACTCCGCCACTAGTTGATTTGTCGGGATTCCTTTGTACCACTTCACTTTGTCGGGTGTCATTTTATCCTCAAATCTCGACAGCGACGCTAGCACCACAGTATGTATGCAGTCCGTAATACGATGACGGATTGCCATACCCACCACTGACCTGATGTACATGTGGTAAATGATGGCATCATGTTCGCATCTTACCCGGTCTGTGCTTGGTGTCAGTTTCGGACTCTCACATGAAAACCAAATGAAGATAGCCGACATATTCGGAACACGTCCTGGTACCTCGATCGAGCCTTTTTGATTGATGATTGACAGGAGCACGACTTCATCTGCCATTGAGCGGCTGACGTTCGGGCAGGGAGCGCCGTGGGTTTGAAAAGGATAGGGACTGCCGCACCACTGATACATAGCACTATGCTATGTTTGTGGTGCTCGCCATGGCACGCAGAAGGGACTCGGAGGAAGTACAGATACTTATGCGCGGTGATAGATGCTTGTGCTGATATTTATATATGTAACGAATGGGATTGTGGAGTGTCCAGTGTGTCGATCGGGAGAGTCATGATGATCATTGCTGTACTTGATGCCTTGATGGCCATCAGAGGGCTGAGCTCGCCTCAGGTCGGAGAATGGCTAGGGTTTTCGAGCGCGAGCGCTGTGCATCGTGTCTAAGCTTGCGGGCGGCGCGTTCTTTGGCTTCGGCGATGTTGTTGTAGACCTCTGCGAGGCTTGTACAAGAGGGTTCCTCCTTGTCGGGGTGCTCTCCGTCGCAGTCGGTCTCGGTCTCTGATTCGGACTCGGAGGAAGGGTAGAGGATGAGCGTCGGGGTGCTGGCGATGCGAGTCTCGGCTTCCGATGGCGGGGGGAAGACGTCGATGGAAGAGAAGCGGAGGGGGACGTTATGGAGTAGCTGCGGGAGCGCGATTGGGTTCAATGGCCTGTTAATGGGCAAATGACCGTCGTCGGTGTCCAAGACGTCGAAATCGCAGTCCTCGTCATCGTCATCGGCGTCGCCATCGTAACTATCTTTGTCCTCTTCTAGATCGTACTCGGGATCAAAGTTGTAGTAGGTGACGGGATCAAGAGGTCCGACAGACTCGTATCGTCTCTCGTGTTCGATGCGTGCCTGTACGGCATCGGGGGAGCGGATATGCAAACGGGTTTGGAATGTCCGAAACGAAGGAGGGAGAACTTGGAGTTCTCCAACTTCGTGGGAGTCGGGGATGCACCTAAACCTTTTATCAGAGGATAGTGTTGGTTACAATCGGTTACCATAACCGTTCCGCAGGTTTCAGGCAAAACGAGCACCATAAAAAGGGCTGCTCACCGCGTCTGTCATATCTGTCAGAGCCACGTTTCCCAGACAGTTCCCCTTTCAACAATGTTCATTCGCGTTACCCCAATCTTGATCGCGCTGTTCGCCACGGTCGGCTCACTCGCAGCAGTCCTCTCATCTAGAGACGACTCGGGCTGCACTGTCGTGTGCTGCCAGCACTATGAAGAGGGAGCGCCAGTGGATGCAGTAAGTAATCGAGTCGCCGTCCGTCATTGTTGAAGGAATATCCGCTGATTATTGTGGACCGATAATCAGAATACCAATTACTATGGATTAGGATGCTACGCGAGCGATGCATACTGCGACAGTGGAATGCCGGGATGTTGCAAGATATTCACAGTGAGTAGATCGATGGCGCGGACTTGCCTTTTCTTGAATGAGACGATCTGACTCGCGGAAAATGCACAGCCTGACGCAGATTCCGGCTCGGCGAAGGAGTGTAGCCTTCTCTGAGTGAACCTGCTCAGTGACTGACCCGAAAGGCGGGAACTGAAGTTGTTTGGCGATCGAGGGGATATTACTTTTAGTCGCTTCAATGTACTCAGTCACCTTGCTTGACAATTCCGTGGGAACAACTGACCGGCAATTACCGCAGTCACCGGAAGCAACCGCGGCGTGCGATGGCAAACTAGTTGCTCCATGTTCCCTTTCATCTCATAGCACATAGATCTCCTATGCTATCTATCACTGTTTTCTCTGTGCCATCTTCACTTATCTTAGACTTGGATAAAATTTAGTGACAGGCGACAAACAATGTCAAACGAACTGTTCGCTCTGACCACCATCATCTCGTATGACGATGAATCCATCCAAGACCCACTTCAAGACTTTGACATCACTCCAGGAGAACCAAGTGCTGCGGACGAGTCTGTCATGTCATCAAGCAAGACTCCGAGCACTGCCAACAAGTCCGTCGCATCGTCTAGCAGACTCTGGCAAGTGTTGCAGACAAGATCAATGCTACTACTAATGTCCAAGGATCTCCAGAGACAGGCGAATATGCGCCGGTTGGTGCCTCTAAACCCGTGGGTTTACCCGCCGACGACAACACTGCGACGGTGAGAAAACGCCGATACGCCATAACGACAACGCCGATGTGCGAGTCGCGACAATGACAACGACAACGCAAGACGAGCAAGACGCCGTGCACAACGACAACTCGTCCCCCTTCCCCTCCAACGACGACAACGACTCGACGATGGCACGACGCCCACTGGCGACGCGACAACGGCGAAAAGGCAAGGTCGGGGTAACGCGGCGAGGACGAGATCAAGATCGAGGACGAAGACGAAGCAGGCGCACGGTGACGCCGACAAGGTATAGTTCCACTTCCTCTCTTTCTCACTCTCCCTACCCTGCTCTCCCTTCCTCCTCCCTCAGGCTCACCCTGGCATGCCGAGTCGCCGACACGCAACAGCGAGACGACAACGACAATGGCCAGAACCCGTCCACGCCGAGTGGCGACGCGACAACGGCGAGACGACAAGGTAGGGGTGACGTGATGAGGACGAGATCGAGGACGAGGCCCACGAAGCAGGCGCACAGTGACGCCGACGAGGTACGGTCCCTCCTCTTCCCTTTCTCACTTACCCTTCCCCTCTCCCTCAGGCTCACCCCAAATCGCCGACACGACGATTCGAACAACGGCAACTCGTCCCCCTTCCCCTCCAACGACGATAATGACTTGGCGACGCGAAACAACAACAACGCAACACGACGACGACGACTCGACTATGGCACGACGCCGACTGGCGACGCGACAACGGCGAGACGACAACGACAACGGCCAGAACCCATCCACGCCGACACGTAAGTACTTACGACTCTGGATCCATCGTTCACGACTTGAATGGTGATACATCCAGGGAGTCACGATGCCAGTTGTTCCATGCTGCGAGATGATCAGTGCCACGAGTGAAGAGCCTGTACATTTACTGATTAGCAACTTGGAAAAAAAAAGTAGTGAATGACAGAAGAATCAATGGAGACATCTTGAAAGTCCTTGATCAATCAGCAGGTTATCTTTGTTTTGTTAGGGATCTGATTGGTCTTGAACAAAACAACATATGGTTTCCAAGGCGCGCTCAGTGAGGTGGAGGATTGGTGAGTACGGTATAGTGGAAGGAGAGACAGTTGATGGAAGAGGGCGAAAGAACCACTGGCATACATGCAGCACAACAACGATAGTGGTCACTGAAAGGCAGGAGTAACGGCTATCGTTGAAGCCAAAGAAAATATTTCACAGTTGAAGCAGAGGACTTGAACTGTAGACCAAAAAAGAATGTTTTCCGAGTCTTTCAGTATTGGCGTAAAACTTCCACGAAGCCTTGATGTGCTCAGCGCTCACTAGAACTTCAGCATATATATGTAGTTTGAATGGTGGCATCTCTCGTTGGCTGGAAGCATGAAAATTGGAAGGATTGACTCATAAGCTTTGAAGATTCGACGTTGCGCAAGTGGAAGATGGAAAGGAAGCGCAGGAGAAGTGATCCCGACTCGTCTGTCAAACTCAGTGACTCGGAGTCCATGAGATATCATCCATTCCCCACCATTGACGCAGACGTTGCGTCAACCGGGCTGACAAGGAGTCGGATGCTCTGAGCAAGCATGGCATAAAACTACTGACCGACGATGGTTGGAGGATATTTTTCATTATCCTTACATTGTCATTGTATCCGACCTCGACTCAGTATTTTTGGACCAATTGTAATGCTGAAGCGCGACGCATGGAATGGGAACGAAGATGGCTATGTGAGAGTCTGTTGTAGTACCAAAAGGAACTTCTGGACGTTGTAAGTACCAACGGTGGTGTCTGTGCCTTATGACATCTAGTGACTTATGATGCGAGTCGAGTTACTTATCACTGAGTTGTGGTTTCGGGATCTGGAGCGTCGAGAGTGAGAGAGAGAAGAAGACAAACCGGGGTCTTATCACCGAGTTATAGTAGCCTAATCGATTTAGGATTATCCCGTCCAGCAATGTGGTGCACACCGACTCAGTCGACGTGCTAATCATCTTGCAAGGAAACCTTGATTGATTGATTTCACGGCCGATTCCAGCACTCAGCCTCAGAAAGTCAAGCTTGCGGAGGCACCCTGATCATTGCTCGACATCGTAAGAGACTCATACAGTCATTTCTTCTTCCCCGATGGCTTTCCTTTGCTTTTGGAAAACGACTTGCCTTCAAACCCCGGTCGAAACTTTTTACCACTCACCTTTCCGCTTGTCATCCCTCCTCTCGTGCCGCATCGCAATATTACCAGCCCGCTTCTTTTGATTCGCAGCCATCGACGTCCTCCCTGACAAAGCCCAGTCCGTCAGTCAACCATCGGAGCGCAGCACAGTGAATATAAGAGCCACGAGGGACTCACCACTTCTTCTTGCTCTGTACCTTTTCCTTTTCCTTGCGCTTAATCGCTTTCTTCAGCTGCCATTCGTTATCCGTCGTGCAGCGCTCACGATTGTCCATCTTCTCGGTGTTCACTCGAAATCGCAAAGAAAGGGCTTTTTGTGGAAAAGCATCTGGAACACTCGTGGATGGACATACCAAGAGTACGTCGCGTCAAAGGTTGTGAAATTCTATACAGAAGATCGGAAACCGTACCTGGATATCCAGTTGTACAACCACGAGGAATCGCCCCTGATCCTCTCGGAAATGGAACAAGCAACCCATTTTGCTAGCCAGGCCCTCGCAACACTTCAATCAGGGCTGAGTAGGGTGCGCGAGAAGTTGTACTTGGCTTCGAATCGCGAGACGACGCGGGTAGAAGATATCGCATACTCGTTATTTGGTACTATCTTTGATGTCGCACTCCCGGTCATATATGGCGAGGGCACGCGAGCAGTCGGTCGTCTCTTGGAACACATCCTCACGCGGTCCGACACTGTCACGATTCTCGCCTGGACTGGGATGTCAGGCAGTAACCAGAGCTACCTCCCTTTGGATCTCAGCGTTTATGACCAAGTCATTCCCCCACATCTTCCTCAATCAATCGAATCCGACAAGATTGATAGTGTCACTCAGGCCTTGCATTCGTCGCTGCCTGATCCTTCATTGTCTCATCGACTATACAAGCAGCTATATAATCTCCAACCAGCGTCGCTAGTCTCTGGTGGACTGCGACTTTCTGGTCTCATTTTCCCTCTCAACGAAGTCGAACGCCTCCCAGAACATGATTCCGACACCCGGGCCTTCCTTCCTGTCTATCGCGCGACAACACCCGCTTTCGGTGACGTGCGGATCGAGACCAAGGACAACTTGGTAGGGATGGAGGGATTGGTGCTCATTCATCCGTGGATCAGCCCTCTTATCGACGAAGATTTCTCGGGCATCACTTCTCCATTTGATCTAGATGCCCGTGCGCTGCGGCTTGTCGCTCGGCTGAGGCAGCCGTTCGGTGCGCTGTTACTCGCCTCCCAGAGTCGGGTGCAGTGCAAACGTGTCGCGACGGACAGTTTCATCAAGGTTCAGATCCGGGCGGAGACGTCATTGAGTGAGTTGATGGAAAGTATTGGTACGGTCGACGTGCAGTAGTCGTGCGTTGTTGGCGATGACGCATTTCGTTACGTTTACATCTATACTCCACCTATAGTTGATTTGTCGGGAATCCTTTGTATCACTTCACTTTGTCGGGTGTCATTTTATCCTCAAATTTCGACTGCGACGCTAGCACCACAGTATGTATGCATGCAGTCAGTAATACGATGACGGATTGCCATACCCACCACTGACCTGATGTACATGTGGTAAGTGATGCATCATGTTCGCATCTTACCCTGTCTGTGCTAGGTGTCAGTTTCGGACTCTCACCTGAAAACCAAATGAAGATCTCTATTTTGCTGATCTGATCGATCAGCCACTGGTACATGTCACGCAGAAGGGACTCGGAGGAAGGACAGGACTCGAGACGGTCGTGGCTTTGCGGCTACATCGTCGCAACTCGAGGGCCGATGTCGTCGTCGATTATAAACGGACTGCGGTGTTACCCGTACCCCACGGTTTGCAACCCCAGAGGGCCGATGAGTTCGTCTTGGATAGTAATAGACGGCGTCATTGCATGATCCTCGGCTTTGGCGACGTCAAATGCGCTTCATAAAGGTAATCAAGAGATTAGATTTAAGGAAGGAATGTGTGTGTTCTACATCGTGTCCATGCGTGACAGATACTTATGCGCGGTGATAGATGCTTGTGCGGATACTTAACGAATGGGGTTATGGAGTGTCCAGTGTGTCTATCGGGAGAGTCATGATGATCATTGCTGTACTTGATGGCTTGATGGCCATTAGAGGGCTGAGCTCGCCTCAGTCCGAGAATGGCTAGGATTTTCGAGCGCGAGCGCTGTGCATCGCGTCTAAGCTTGCGGGCGCCGCGTTCTTTGGCTTCGGCGATGTTGTTGTAGACCTCTGCGAGGCTGGTAAAACTGAGGGTTCCTCCTTATCGGAGTGCTCTCCGTCACAGTCGGTCTCGGTCTCTGATTCGGACTCGGAGGAAGGGTAGAGGATGAGCGTCGGGGTGCTGGGGATGCAAGTCTCTGCTTCAGACGGCGGGGGGGAGACGTCGATGAAGCGGAGGGGGACGTTGTGGAGTAGCTGCGGGAGCGCGATTGGCATGTTCAAGGGCCTGTCGATGGGCAAGTGACCGTCGGTGTCCTCGGCGTCGAAATCGCAGTCCACGTCCTCGTCCTCGGCGTCGCCATCGTAACTATCTTCGTCCTCTTATAGATCGTACTCGGGATCAAAGTGGTAGTAGGTGACGGGATCGAGAGGTCCGACAGACTGGTATCGTCTCTAGTGTTCGATGTGTGCCTGTACGGCACGGGGGAGCGGATATGCAAACGGGTTTGGGATGTCCGAAACGAAGGAGGGAGAACTTGGAGTTCTCCCACTTCGTGGGAGTCGGGGATGCACCTAAACCTTTTATCAGAGGATACTGTCGGTTACAATTGGTTCCCATGACCGTTCCGCAGGTTTCAGGCAAAACGAGCACCATAAAAAGGGCTGCTCACCGCGTCTGTCATATCTGTCAGAGCCACGTTTCCCAGACAGTTTAACTTCTTCCTCTTTCAACAATGTTCATTCGCGTTACCCCAATCTTGATCGCACTGTTCGCCACGGTCGGATCACTCGCAGCAGTCCTCTCATCTAGAGACGACTCGGGCTGCACTGTCGTGTGCTGCCAGAGCTATGAAATGCTAGCACCAGATGGTGTAAGTAATCGAGTCGCCGTCCGTCATTGTTGAAGGAATATCCACTGATTATTGTGGACCGATAATCAGGGTATCGGTTACTATTATGGATCAGGATGCGTCGAGACGTACGCGAGGGATGACAGCTGCGCCAGTGGAAAGCCGGGATGTTGCAACATATTCACAGTGAGTAGATTGATGGCGCCGACTTGCCTTTTCTTGAATGAGACGATCTGACTCGAGGAAAATGCACAGCCTGACGCAGATTCCGCCTTGGCGGCGGGGTGTAGCCTTCTCTGAGTGAACCCGCTCAGTGACTGATCCGAAAGGAGTAGATTGATGCCAGTGACGCCGACCTTTTCTTGTATGAGACGATCTGACTCGCGGAAAATGTACAGCCTGGCGCAGATTCCGGCTCGGCGGCGGAGTGTAGGCTTCTCTGAGTGAACCCGCTCAGTGACTGATCCGAAAGGCGGGAACTGAAGTTGTTCGGCGATCGAGGAGATATTGCTTTTAGCCGCTTTGTGAGAGGTTTCTCTCGGGTGTGAAATTCGTGAGAAAGTGCAACCCCCCGGAAATTGCCGTTTTATTGTGCGAAACTTTGCTTACCGCGGACAGACAGGCCGCGGGGATGGTAAGGGTGATGGCACATGTCGTCATCGTCGCGTCGGCGTCTTGGGAATGATTAATGAGGATTGGAAGGGGAGACGCGGAGGAGGGCAAGGGCAAGGGAAATCACGAGAACGACAGCGACAGCAGCATGCAGCAGCAACTACGTCCACCCCTCGTCAGTCTCAGCACTTCTCCTT
>JBBPOJ010001733.1:0-11779 GCA_038091395.1 Leccinum rimulosum
ACCGCTCACGAACTCCAGGCTTCCCGCCTGGGAGAAATACAACCGAATATACATCATCAAAAGATTGAGTTGGATCGGGAGTCTGCCGGTACTATCATCGTTTGTTTCTGTGTCGCCATAAATATTCCGCTTTCAACTGACCTCGTTTTCATCACCTCTGATAGACATTGCTCCGGTATGACTAAAGAAACGTCGAACTAGCCTAGAATATACTCTCGTTAATGTTATCAACCACATGTCTTGTCGACGTTCTCACCGCACTTGGTCTTCTGCTATTTATTTTCAAGCGTCTAGCGTTGAGCGGCGGGAAGAAAGTTGAAACCTGCAATCGACTCCGAGTCGTTGCAACCAGCAGGTTGTGCACTTGGTTCCTCCGTGCACCCTCAGTTAGCCCCTCAAAGTCAAAGTCCCCCACGATGACCACGTTACTTAGTCCTAGAACGTTGCACAGTCCACTCCCGTCCTGATTTCACAACTTCACACCAGCCCGCCGTTTCCTATCATTCTCGATCTCCTCGTAAACGCCTTCGGGTTCGGCTCCCGCCCTAAAAAGTCCTACATCCCCGTCGTTAACCCACGTTCGCCCATGACACCCTCGACGTACCTCGAGCGAATTCATATCTCCTGGCTCCCACAAGCAAAATCTTGTCGCGGTACAGGTTGCCAAGCTCGGGATCCAGTGGCGCCATCTTGAACACCGTCTCGTACATGTCCTGTGCGAACTCGAGCGAGTTCGAGCACCTACATGAGACGTGGTCAAAGGAAGGGGGAAGAGGGAGAAAACCGTCAGAAGAGGAGAGGAGAATAAGACACAACTCACGAGTCACCCATACCCAGCATCGTATCCACCAACGATATGGCCAAACGTGCCCTGCCCAGGTTTATACTCGGCCCCTTGAACGGGTGAGATTTTCTGTCTCAGATCGTTCCAGATGTTAATGTAGTCCGTGCTCTCGTCTAGCAGGCTACACACCTTGAGATGGAAATTGGAAAAGAACAGTTGATGGAGGTAGAACAACGCGATGTTGACTTGGACGTAGTACTAGCGACTGTAAGCCTAGGTCAGGGAGACATTCAGACGAAAACTCGAACTGACTGGCCAATCGATAATCTTGGTGATCAGATCGTCTGACAGGGGCTATTGTGTCTTGTAACGACTCGGCATCTTTTTCGAAACTTCGGGCTGCCAGGAGCTATGAAAAAACGTTAACCGCACCGACACCCAAATCAACAACGACTAACCAATTCTCGAGCCTATCTGCGATGGAGCCTTCACGAAATCCTTGCAATCAGCCAAATACTCGATTCAAGTTACTCGGTTAGCACCGAAGTGTATACTGTAATAGGGCCTTACTTCAAATATGTGGTCATCTATCCGACGCTCTTTGATCTCCCATTACTGGTTCTTGCTCTCATCCCGACCATGAAGGAATCAACTGCGATGTACAAGGCGACGAAGCGGTGGCAGTTCAACCGGTATATGTCCTTGATCGTCAGGGAGGGTGTCTTTTATGTCTTATTGTATGTTGTTCGTATTTTTTGGTCGCTACTTCGCGGTCAATGTGCCCACACAAACTTATTTTGCTCCGTAACACAGGAATTTAATCGAAAATATCCTGAACGCGATACAGTTCACAGATGCCTCGTTACCCCCTGTCTGGTACCTCATCGCTACTCTCTTTTGGGTCGCAACCACGTTCCCTGTCATGCCTCGATTCGTGCTCAGCATTCGGGAGTTGTACGCCAACTTGCCAAGGATACCCTCCGTTTGGATGATGGGATCGACAGTGGGTTTGGGATCTCTTCGCGTGTCAGGAACGTTGCTGGATACGATACCTCTGTGTCTGCGATCGCATTCGCAGGGGGTAGGAGCGGTCCGGGCGAGGAGGGTGACGAAGAAATGCAACTTGAACCAATTAGCGGCGGATTTGTGATTCCTAAGTTGTTACTTAGTGGGTGTCCTCGGATGAGTTATGTAATCGCTTGGCACAATTATTAAGTATCTATAATCCGGGAAAATTAACCGTCGTTCGACCTCATGTCCATCTCGCATGTCCTCTTGATACCACGAATTCATCAATGGGGCGCGAGGGTCAAGCAGTGGAGTCGAGGTGCGGTCATGCCAGTGTATAATCATACAGGTCTGTTTCATCCTCCTCATCCGGGGTGACATCCATCTTTCAGACTGTATGATCACGTCAGCGAGCACCTCTCACCGTCTCGCAGTCATGATACGGAAAAATTGATGGTTCCCGCAAGTTCACGGACAAAGGGTCGCTGAGGATTGAAGTTAAAAATACCATGTGCCAGTGAGGTTACTCGTTTTCTAGTTAGTATATGTGCTCGACTTGACCCTCTCAAGCCCTGACACTCCTTTCCCTCAGGCTTCGCAGCGGTTCAACTCCGCCTCCTCGGCAACAATCGTTACATCAATTTTGTCCGTGCGACGATACACCAAATCGCCTTATAACCGAGGTCCTTGTCAGGGAGATGGCGGGTAAAATAGTGGAATTGGAGGCAATCTGGCCTTCCTGCCTTCTCGGTGAGGGCGACGAACGCGATGAGACATTTAATGCGATCCCTGAAGGGACGGAACTGCCGTTCCTCACGCTTTCCTGTGGGTCTCGCATATGGGCTGGAAGGACATGGCTGTGAGTCCGATGGGCAGTTTGTTCGACAAACGAATGCATTATCCTTACTTTTTATGTCCGTGCGTCCTGCACATAGGGTGGGATACGATTATATGCGGTTCGTTTCTTTTCTCACCCAGTATGTTTCGCGTGCTGAAATCTTCCATTATAGATAGTGTTTCATCGAAGGACTAACCTTCTGCGTCTGAGCTACTTGCGCTCATCACGGACGTACGACAGTGTGTGGAGATGGATGCTGCAGGGACTAACCAGAGCAAAGGTATGTGATTTCTAACTTGTTCTGAAACTTAATCTGATTAATCGTACTGCTAGTTTGTATCATCCCTCCTCCTCGAGGCCCTACCCATGTTCTTGCTCACGGCGGAGTTCTTCAAGTTTCGGTACTCGAGAGACTTCTCGCGCAAAAAGTTCCTCCCATAATCTCACTCGTTCTGCAAGGATACATGGGGATATTGCCATTCGCACCACCGCCATCGAAAAGATCGACGGGCTCGGTCGCATGACCGCAATCACAACTCGGTGCCACGGCATTCCTTCTCCCCTACCCCACCGCCCTCTGACGCCCAGTCGCTGAGGATGTCCGACTCACTGGCGGCGCTGCGCGGTACGCTAAACGTCAACCATAGTTCAACGTTTTGCTCGAAGAGACTCGCCGGTATTTATCTAGGCTGGATCTTTTCGCACGCGCGCGATCGAGGTATTGATATATGGACTTGGTGCGCGCATCTTTGTTGACACTGGCGCCTCTGCCAAGGTGCCAAAAAATGCGCACGAGGTGGCCGGTGAGTCGGCGTAAGCACCATACGGCCAGGAGAACCTGATAAGACGGCAGCTGGTTCCGAGAAGGTAGAAGCGACGATCCCATTGGTTGGATTACTCCCTGGTCTCGCGAGCCAGCTCACGTTCAACGCGACGCCGATCAGGTTGGTCTACGTGAGCCGATCCAGTTTTTTCCTCATTTTTCTGTTTCCTTTCTCTGACTTGCTTTGGTTTTCGTCAAATTGACTGCAGTGATATAGAAGATGGCCCAACAGTTTCTCCCACATGCTGGAATGCAACTCTGGACGCGGCTCGCGAAGCCCAGGGTCGTCACACTATTCAGAAAAGCAGTCATGGACCAGGCACCAATATGTACATACAGAATGCGCTGATCAAGCGGAACAATACCAACCAATGAGTTCATCGTCCTCTCCAACGCCAACACCGCTCGAGTGTGATCCAGCCGACCACATCCATCCAACATATTCTCGTAAAATTTGGTCCTGATCTTGTTCGTATCTGCGTCGTCCACCGTCCGCATCGTCCCAACCACAGACCGGAACCCCGCAGACTGCATTGCTGACGCCAAGTGGATTATCTCGTCTGGACTCTCCTCGTCTCCGACCGTCGTATGACAAGCAGACAGGTAGGCAAAGTCCGGGTTCTCTAACTCACATCCCATGATCTGTTCCACTGTAGACCGGCCGTCACAGGGACTAAAAGCGGAATCAAAGGGTTGCTTCCTGTTTGGGATACCGTGGCAGGCAAAGTGAACCCACTCGCTCGTCCTCAGCTCATTCGAGACTTGAGACATACTCGATTCGGGACCTTCAAGGCGCGTGAGCGTGGCGAGACCCTGAATGCGCTCGGCAATGATGGCCAGTTCAGTGCCGACAGAGAAAACCTCGCTTTCGCCTTTGGCGTGTGCCTGACCCACAGCAAGGAAGGATTTCTCCTCGTGTACCAAAGTCGTCGCCGATGGATGATTCCGTCTCGCCCGGATAAGTGCAGTCAATGTGGGAGTGTAAGACGAGATGTACAAATGGGAAAAAACTTCTTTGGCTGTTCCGATAGGGATTAGCCGCGTGCAATGGCAGAAGGCAGAACTCGGCAGTGGGACACCACCAGATACGTGAGCCAAGTGGAACTGTTGCCTGAAGAAAATCAGCAATAGGCGAGACGACCGAATCATCCCAAAGGACTCTCAGGAAGCAAGCCATATCTCTCCTCATGTCCATTGTCTTTGCATGGGAAGTCAGAGATTGGAGCTCCAATGACAGGCTCTGAACACAGGATTTCGTGATTTGCAACGGGATATGGACCGGATCTCGCTCAAAAAAGACAACGAGTGCATTGCAAATATATTGGCTAGCAACAACAGGTTCCTCACTGGCAGCGTGTTGGGGTTCTGAGAAGGAACTTGAAGAGGGGAGGAGGAATCGAGTGAGACCGGGTAATGTGCGAATTTGAGAGATCGCAGATTGCAAATCAACATTGATCGTGCTGAGTCAGCGCTTGTCAGCTTGTCAGGAGTCCCTTTCCACACATTGCAATTGTCGGTGTGACCATGCACCCAATGATGACGCGGTACGAAATAACGCATGGGTTGGGACCCCTCTTCTTCCCCATAACTTTGCATTCCAATCTCATGGCTCCTACCAGAAACGCTCGCCTCATCTTCAAGTCCCGACGGGTGGGTACTACTAGGACGTCCTTGGTGCGCGGACGGGTCTGTTGACGTCACTCGAACAGGTTATCCCATCCCCGGTCGTACAGTGGTGTACGATGCAAGCCAGACGATCGACCTTGACAACGTAGCCCTGCACGGCGGGATTCTCCTCAAAACCTTGGTCTTGTCGATTGATCCGTACCTGAGGGGGCGTATGAGAGATCCGAGTATCAACGCACAATGTGAGTCATGGATGATGTTCCGCATCGCAGAATTGTGTATTGATCCTTTGCGGGTTTGGTCAGGTCGCTTTCCAATTGGGACAGCCATGTTTGCATTACCCCTTCTTGAATGCTATCCTAGGCTTGAAAATTATGGTGGGTGATCTGAAGGGGGAAGTGGCATTCATAAGCAGTGGAGCCGGCGCAGTCGGATCGTGCGTATCTCTGTTCTTGGTCGGCGGGAATCCACCCATGACGTTCACGACATTATAGTCTCGTGGTTCAGTTAGCAAAGCGGGACGGCCTGAAAGTGATTGAGTCCCTGGTCTCGCGGGCCAGCTGGCGTTCAACGCGACGCCGAACAAATCAGTTTACGTGAGCCCATTCAGTTTTTTTTTTTTTTTTTCCTTCTGTTTCCTTTCGCTGACTTGCTTTGATTTTCGTCAAATTGACTGTAGAAAATCATGGAAGTGAGAAAGGTGATCGTACTAGAAGTAACCGTCGGTCTTCCCAGTCCGATGGTTGCATTCTTTGCCTCTGACTTGACAGATAGAATCGTACTAGACACTATGGCGCTAGCGATGATATGGTGTGGTCTTGTGCATCTCTTTAAAGAGTCCCGTGGGATCGCCGCTGATCAATCTCCTCATTCGAGACGGCGAGGTTTACTGAATCGTGCTCCTCCTTCCCGATACTGATCATCGACTCCATTGGTTTCAGCCTTCATGTTTTACGCTGTGAGATTTCCAAATTATCGGAAAATATTTACGATATTTGATTACCAAAGCTCAGGCGAGTGCCATAGAGATTACATAGAAAATATATCCAATTATATGGAGGCAATGTTGCTACGTACAACTGCAACGCATAGGCGGCGGGGGGTACTCCGGGTACGGCTACGCGACAAGGTGAGTAATGAAACGAGCGCACGACTTGCTGCTCGTGACCGTAAAATGGGTCTTGCCTGCTCTCCGCAACATGCCGCTCTACCGTATCTCCTGATACGGTTCAATCTGCGATCCGCTCTTCCAAGGCATCCGAGCTCGCCCGCCTCGAACGCGTTTCAACTGGTAGACCAATCTTCATCTCAACTTGCCCTCCTGCTTGAATAGTCGACGCTCCACGACCGACTAATACCCGCCGGGAACGAATAGCGTTGTTTTTCCCAACATGCGATCCCTGCAGCGTATGAGCAAGACGTAGAGGAAAATGAAAGTAGGAACTTACCAGCGTGTTAACCCGTCCTGGATGTGACGGCGAGTGCGTGACTGATGTGCAGACTTCCGGTGACGTTGGGCGGGCACAGTGGGATGACGAAGGTTCCTTCGAACTTGGGCAAGCTATCCGGGGGTACCGCGCAGCCTCAACGACCTGGGGTTTTACCCCGCTGCCATCTGCTGGGACATGTCTGGGGTGCGTGAGCGAGCGACCTTTCTTTTTTTTGGACAAGCGATAAAGTCATTACTTATGCGTATTAGTAGCGTATTATGTAGGACTACTAGGTCAGCTTAGTAGTAGTTATTATTGGGGGCCGCCGGTCCGAGGAAATGCACTTACGCACTCCCGACAGACCTTTCTTGTTTTACTTGCGCGCTGTATTCAGAAACACAGATGAGAGGTAAACCATACCCAGTCTCTCGTCTGGCATGGGGACAGATCGGCGCGCATTTGTCCTGACGTGGCCTTGACGTAGTCTGCAAGGGTATTTGACCAAATGCGAGTGCTGGCCGGGTAAGAAGTGTCTCATGCTTACCCATCATTGCGCGTTTTTTAAACATTAATTAAATGTCGAGATCAGGGGACATCAGCTTTACGTAGTATGTGTTTGTTGCGCAACCCGCAGTCGATCGCGAGCGCCTGTGGTGCCTGCTCTCGCTGTGATGAAGCATTGCTATGTAGTATGTGTTTGTTTTGCAACCCACAGTCGATCGCAAGCGCCTGTGGTGCCTGCTCTCGCTGCGATGAAGCGTTGTTATGTAGTATGCGTTTGTTTTTGCAACCCACAGTCGATCGCAAGCACCTGCGGTGCCTGCTCTCACTGCGATGAAGCATTGTTATGTAGCATGCGTTTGTTTTGCAACCCACAGTCGATCGCAAGCACCTGTGGTGCCTGCTCTCACTGCGATGAAGCGTTGTTATGTAGTATGCGTTTGTTTTGCAACCCACAGTCGATCGCAAACACCTGTGGTGCCTGCTCTCGCTGCGATGAAGCGTTGTTATGTAGTATGCGTTTGTTTTGCAACCCACAGTCGATCGCAAGCACCTGTGGTGCCTGCTCTCCCTGCGATGAAGCATTGTTATGTAGTATGCGTTTGTTTTGCAACCCACAGTCGATCGCAAGCACCTGTGGTGCCTGCTCTCACTGCGATGAAGCGTTGTTATGTAGTATGTGTTTGTTTGATTGCCTCAAAGTTCCTAGTCCAACGTTCATCAACATAGTCTGTTGTAAAAAAGAAAAAGTGGTCTCGACACACCACAGCACAATGCGGATGTGTAACAGGTAAGGGGGGAGAGCAAGGACGGGTGCATATACACGTCGTGGGGACGTGCAAAGGGACAAGTAACTTGGTGGGGCCCGAGGGTTTTCGTAAGCGAGGGTCGGCATGAAAGTCGAAAGGGGGGGGGGGAAGGGTGGGCTCTGTGGCGAGCAGTGAAAGTAGACGAGGGCAGATGCTGGCTGGCATGTGAATGCCACAAGTACGGACAAAGCAACAGTGCAAGTGGGCGGGCACTGTAACCTAAACTCTGCGGGGCAGCGTAAGGCCCGCACGAGTCAATGCGTAGTCCAAAAGATGTGCATGGCGTGTGTGATAAGGTGGGAGTAGATGGAATGATAACTGGGACTTTGTCTGAGTGAACTGGATGACGACTATGAAGATTCTGATAGTGGTGAAGATGACGTAGCTGGTCCATTTTCATCAAAGACGCCGCCTCCATCGCAGTAGGATCCGTTCCCCTTCCTCGTCCGTCTTTGGCGGCGCCCGAAGCAGCAACCGTCGACCGCACCTCCTCTCGTCCCACACTTGCCGAGACTCCCTAAACAGCTCAGACCTGACCCATAGGAGGAGCTCATGTTCTGTGTCGAGTAGCTCCGTTGTGTCTTTCTTCCGGTCGAGCCCCTCGTCGATCGCGCTTGTCCGCCGCACGCTCGAGGTATGCCGGCGGAACATACAGAATAAGTCACTGAGTGGTGCGCCTGCCTTGGTGCGTCCTATGCTGGGTGTCTGGTTTTGATCTTGGCTTGGGAACGAGAACGAGGGAGTCGAGGAGGCTGAGGTGGAAGCAATAGGGCGCGCAGACGATGAACCAGAACGAAATGACGTACCGTCCCTCGCAGAGACGGCGTTGAATACGAGGACAAATATTCCATCACACACGCTCATCTCGGGCGGGGTGATGGACTCGCATTGGCGTCTTGGCCCGGACGAAGCACGCTGCACGAGCGGATTTGAGATTGGGATGGTGGTTGGCCATCAGGACTACCAGAGCCTTGGAAGTCCCTATTACGCACTACAGGGAAGTGTCGTGGCCGTCGCTGAGGCGGCGGGGGACCTGGGCAGGTTGGCGGGTTGGCGGGTCCGGTGGGCGCGAGGGGATCGACGTCGGAGAATACGTGTTCCCAAGGTGACTCGGGTGAGTGAGGTGAATATGGAGTTGTGGGGTTGGAAGGTGGCGATGGTGGTGTAGAGAGGGGAAGTGGAACTGAAGAAGGATTCTTGTTAGGACGACCCATGTAGCTTGCGTCCCTTTCGCGGAAACTTTGGTATCGAGGGGCTCGGGAAGAATCTACCCGACGAGGAGAGTCTAGGAGAGTCTGGTACTCTCCTCCGCCTTTGAGTGAGACATAATTAATGTTAATAGAAAAGCCTGAGTGAACGATGAGAAAGTTGCAGAAGAAAACTGTATGAACATTCACCTTGCGTAGGGTCCTTAGATTGTTGGCCCACAGAAGCATGAGCGAGTCTTGGAAGTCCCGGGTCGCTCAGGGCGATCATCAAGAAGGTTGCGGTCCAAACTGGAAGTGGCACGATTTTCGAGACATTTATCCGCATCCGACACGAAGATGCGTCAACGATAGATTCAGACATGCCGAGTCGTCAGGAGCAGAATTGGTTAGAAGATAATCAGTCATGGCGGAAGACGGCTCCTCATGGTTAAGATTCTCCAAGCTCGGAGCGTGGAAAACTGTGGACTTGGAATGTGGATTGAGTGGCTCGTCCTTTTGCACTCCCGAGTGTTCAGCAGGGAGCGGGTCAGTAGCGGGTCTCTCTTGATCCATGGGGTTCCTGTAATGTCCCGGTCAACGTTACAGCAAGTAGTAGACGAGTGCCAGAGTAAGTACCAGCGGAGGCTTTCCTTTGAATTATTCATAATTTGGTACGCAGTCACCAAAACGGGACGGACTTGCACGTGCGACTGCTTGCCAAGTGACCAGTCGTGGTGGAAGATGTGTGGGGGACGGGTGCGGGTGCGGGTGCGGGTTGGGATACCCGGGGATATACCCGTGTCATTCCCTGTCCTCGCGTCATCGTCCGTGTCGCCAGTTATCGGCGTCACACCATCGCCGCGTCGTCATTACTATTACGGAGTGGGGGGAATACAGTGGGGCCCAGGGGAGAGAAGGGCGAGCGCTGGAATGAGCGAGCGAGGGAGTGAGAGTGGTGGGAACGCACGTCGTCGTCGCGTTCGTCGTCTCCGTCCGTCTCCGTCTCCATCGTGCTCGTCGCACTGCCGCCATCTACCGTCTCCCTCGTCTCGTCGATAATGCTGTGGGTGAGGGAGGGAGCGTGTGGGTGGGTGTGTATTTTGTCGTCGATGTTGTGGTGAGGGAGCGCCGAGTGTGCTGTGTGCGCATGCGTGTCGTCGGCGTCGGCGTTGCGCGTGCTGTCGTCGTCGACGTTGCGGGTGCACCGGCGAGCGGCGGACAGATCACACGCTGAGTGGCTGTGAAGGAAAAAACCACGACGCGACGCAGCCTCTAATAGACTGGTGACCAGTCACGTCCAAAAGAGGTAATGCTGAGGTGAGCATTACCTCTTTTGGACGGTTTGGTCACCAGTCTAGACGCAGCCGACTCAGTCGTCGCCCGGTAATTCTTTAGATTCATTGAACTTGGTCACGGTGAACCACACACAATATACAACCTTCATCAGCAAATGATACAGCTAAAGTGTCCAAAGTTCATAAAGTGCTAAAGTTGTAAAGTCTATGTACATAGTACTACTTCCAGCCAATCGTATCTGGAGTAAATTCTAGTTTGTTTAACAAGTACGCGTATCTGACGTCGTGTCGTAGACGTTTGTCGCCGTTGCGTTCGTCTTCATCCCGTCAATGTCGTTTGGGTCGTCGTCATGTCATCGTAGTGGCACAAAGACGGGGAAGGGATTGGGACATCTCCCTGTCGCCGTTGCATCATCGTTGTTGTCGATGTCGTCACTTCATGGTTGCGCAAGGACGGGGACGGGGACGTTGAGCCATCGTTCCTACTCTCATGATTATGGGGAATTGGGACGGGGTCACGGGGATGAGACGGGGATGGAGATGTGTCATTGTCGTCAGGCCGTTGCGCTGGGCGTTGAAGGAGGAAGCAGGGTGAGGGGGGGACGTCGACGATCCTCCGAGTCACCGTCGACGTGCTGGGTTGTTGCACAGGGAGGGAGGAGGGTGAGGACGAGGACTTACCGTCGTCGTTGCGTCGTTGCGCCTTGGGTTTGCGGCAGATCGTCGAAGACACGACAGGTCGCGCCGTCTTCGTTACCGCCGTCCTGCGAGTCGTCAAGGTGCGTTGTCGGTGTCGTCGCGCTGGGTTATTGAGCGAGTGAGCGAGGAGGGTGAGGACAAGGACGTACTAGCCAAATTCATAAAGTCTCCTTGACAAATGTGACCTACTTCTCAAGTCCCCAATTCGCGACACGTTGAGACAGAGCATGTTGGCACGGTGCAAGGAAGAAGATTGAGTGGGATGATTGAGGTTGCAGAGGCAGAGAGAGGGAGGGCACGCATGCCCAGGCCATGTCATGGTGTCATCACATTGAAACTCGAGTCTGTGAGCTTGAAGTAACTTGGTCTGTCCAGAGTAGATGTTATTTCCTTTTTTATGAATGTTCAGTGCATACGACTCACCTGCCAGTCGTCTTTGTCGTCCCCTCCCGTTCCCGTTCATCCCATCCCATCCCGTTCCCCCTTGTTCCAGTCTTCATTGTCGTTGTGTATTGTGGCAAGTCGGTGGGCATGTTGTTGTTGTTGTTCGTCGTGTTTGAAGAGGTGGCTAGGGCGACGTGGGCGAGGGAATCTTTTGCCAGGCCATTGCTTGGCAACGTTGCCTGTAAGTCGTAGACTTTCTACTGCCAGGTGTAACTTACGCCCTGTGCATTACCTAGTTCTGCATGATCTGATTCCTACAGATCTCAAACCGACGTAACGTCGCAATGATGACGACACAAACAACGTAACGGTGCGACGACGAACAACACCTATAT
>JBBPOJ010001734.1:0-11773 GCA_038091395.1 Leccinum rimulosum
CGGGGGCGGCGTCGCGTCGTTCGTCTCGTCCCGCAAACCTATCCCGGCACCACCACCCATGATCGATCTGGACCAAAAGGGTGACGCGAAACTGTCCACTGCCGTAGCCACCCTAGCCACCGCGTCCCCGGTACTCAAGTATGGGCACCCAGGTAGGTCGTTCGTCGGTGAAAAGCGAGCGTGAGTTGTTGACGGAGACGCGTCGTTGGTTACTTAGGACCGGTCCCAGATCTGCTTGTACGCAAGGTGTACACGGCCTCGTACGATCGGCGACTGCGTCACCCCGCCTGGGTATGCTTCCCCGTCCGTCCGCCTCTCTTTCGATGTCACCTTGACGCGCTTTTTTAGACCGCCGAACATCTCACCCTCGCCTCGCTGGGCAAATCGGGTGTCACGTCCTCGGCCGACGAGACTGGCGATAGAACGAAGTCGACGTTCACAGAAGACGAATCATTACCGGCCATGTTCCGCGCGAAGCTCCAGGATTACTTTCGGAGCGGCTACGATCGCGGACACATGTAAGTCTGCTTTTCGTTTTGGCCCCGCGTCACCGGATTATGTTTTGGACAGGGTGCCCGCCGCAGACGCAAAGGGTTCTCAGGATGCGATGAACGAGACCTTTTTGTTGTCCAACATCGCGCCGCAGGTCGGTGTCGGGTTCAACCGTCATTGTATGCTTCGTATACCCCTTGGTCGGATTCCTCGAGCGCTGACGCGCACAATCACAGACTGGGCTTACGTCGAGGACTGGTGTAGAAGGCTCACCAAGTCGTTCCCCGACGTCTACGTCTTCACCATCCCGCTCTACCTTCCCCACAAGGATCCAGACGGCAAATGGCGCGTGGTACGTGTTCCGTTCTGTCCCAACCGCTTACTTTCGCCAGTCCAGAGTCTCGCTCACGTTCACCCCGCACGAAACTGAAAACAGAACTATGAAGTCATTGGATCCCCACCCAACGTCGCTGTCCCAACCCACTTTGCAAAGGTCGTCCTCGCATCACGACCCTCTTCACCCTCGACGCCCAACGTTCCCGAAATATCCACCGGCGCGTTCGTCCTTCCCAACACGGTCATCCCTGACGAAGCGTCGTTCGAGAGTTTCGTCATGCCAGGTACGCACGGCCCTGTTCTCACTCTCGTGATCACCGTTCGTTCACTTATGTTTTGTGGCGCGCTCACCTATCTCCGTCGCATCTACAGTGGCCGCCGTCGAACGCGCAGCGGGTCTCACGCTCTTCTCCGACGACCTCAAACAAAACTCGAAGCACATCTGTAAGTCGGTCAAGTGCGAGGTGATCGTGAGGCGTTTCGACGAGGCACAGAAGCGACCAGAGGTCCGACGATCGGTGTCTGCGCCGCGTTGATTTGGGGATAGGGATTGGTGCTGATCGAACGGACTGCCGCCGATGAGTCGCGCGCGTGCATGTTACTGTACCCGTAACAGTATGTACGTGTCGTCGGCAATTAGGTTTTGACGTGTTGGCTCGCCAACGTTGGCCCTTGCCGTTGGTACGTCCCGCCATCGTCACGGGCCCCGAACGACTACATAAAATAAACAATAAAAAGCTGGGTTGGCCCGCCACGGGGGTACATAGCTTCGATTTGGTAACCCTCGCCTCTGAACCATGCAATGTAATCCATGATTGGCGCTAAGTATGCCCATTGATAACCCTGATTGTGGATGAGGAGGGTGTTGCTTCTTTTCCATTGAGCGGGAGAAGCTCTAGAAGCGAACTCCGAGTCGGATGGTACTAGTAACGATATAGATTGCGTCAAGCAACACGTACAGTTGTTGTATAAATATATCCCGACATTTCGAATAAAGCTATCGTATATCGATCGTGAGTTGATGCGATAGCAGGGAAAAGAGTCCAAGGGCATACAACCCTCTGGGAGTGAGATGAACAGAAAAAGAGGCAAACGACGAGAATATATGCAAGGAAAGGAAAGTGAAAAGCAGAAGTTGATTTTATACGAGAGATGTGACGATGCGGTGTACAGCTTTTATCAGACAGAGGGGAGACGAGGCATGGCAATAGGTGAGGATACGTGACGAGACAAACATGTAATTGCACACCCATGATCGAATGGAGAGCAGTAGGAAAAAGAAAACGAAGAAACGAAAAACCGAATAAGAACCCGTGCTGAAAACGCAAAACCATCGACATTAAATTGTAAGTAATTCGTTGCATATCAGGCATATATACGTCTCAGAGAAATGCCTACTTGCCTACGAAACACGATATGCGAGGGGTGGAAAAAAGTTCTATATCTCCAATGGCTCGTGTGTACGTGCCTCGAGGCCACTTCCACGCACTTGCATGTCGGCGTTTGTCGCCCTTCGGGTCCCGAATCCGCCAATTCCAGGGCCGCGTGGCTGCCTCATGACACCGCTCCCGGAACTCTCGTTCAAGCTTCCATTGAGTCCAATTACGCTGGAAGGAAGGCTCGGTACAGGCGGAATAGAGCCGTTGCCAAACGTGCCGCTGCCGAACAGGGACCCAAAGCCTCCTGGAGAGCGACGAGAGGGAGATGCTATGGTAGCATAACCCTCGCGGATGTTTCCGTTGGACGCACGCGTGGTCAGGCGTGGGGCTTGGGTATGCAGGGTCTTCATGTCAGGCATCGATTTCTTCATGCGCAAGGTATTTGCAAGCTGAGACTGGGAAGAGGAAGCGGACAAATACGCGGAAGGAGCGCGCGATAGAGTGGCAGGTCTCTGCATTGCGAATAACATCAATAAAGCTTCGACGGACGTAAGCATAAGCGAGATAGATAGAACTTGCCTTGTTAGGATCAATTCGAGTTACGACTGCATACCTATCTTCGCCTTCGCCAACTGAGTAATGATACACGCCTAATTTCTGAGCAATCAAATGAACGACCCTCCTTTGTTTTGGGCTGAGGGTCCGCGAGAAGGCCAATTCGTCCCTCATGCGGTCGTCCTTGAACAGCAGGATTCTAGAGTAGATCTCCAGCGTTGAAGGGTCATTCAAATCGAGCTCGTTAGATGGGGATGCTTTTTCTGATGGGTTCGGGGTCGCTGGTGCGACGGGCGGGGAAGTTGGAGAGATGAAGCTCTGCGAGATCGGAAGGGAAGGCATGGGCGGTGGAGAATACTGGGGCTGGTATGCCGTCCCAGTCGAAAAAGAACGCTGAGGAGCGAAGGTCGGGGCAGCAATGGGTCCAAAGTCGTCATACGGATTCACTGCTGCGGACACGGCCTGCTGTTCCTTCTCCAACTGCATAGAACGCATACGGCGGATTGCCTTTTCTCGCTCGATACGCTCCTTTTCTCCCGCCTGGAGAACTTTTTTGTATTCCACGCGGAGTTTGCGACCCTGAACATCGAAGCCGTTCAAGGCAGCGACGACCGCATCTGCATCCACAGCTTGACGGAAGTTGGCAAAGGCCAAGCCTCGGAAGGAGCCTTGCTGATCGAGATGATAATTGAAGGCATATGGAGTAGGAATCGATAGAGATGCCTGTAAAGGATGCGATTAATCAATCCATCAAAGAGGCGCCAGGGCCAACGGACTCACGATGATATCAAGGAGAGTTTCACGTTTGACGTTGAAAGGTATGTTCTTGATGACAATAGCAGTGGGTATAATCTCGTCATCGAGGCTCTGGCCGGGGGTGGAAGGGACGACGGTACGCTGACCAAGGACACCCATGGGAGGGGAACCACCAGAGGAGGAAAAGTCGGAATTATTGTTGGGAGAAAGAGAACGATTTTCGGGGATGGTCGCCGTGTTATCGAGCCATTGCTGAGAACGGAAAATGAGACTGGAGAAAAGGAAGACGGAGGAGGGTCAGGAATAGACGCACGCTGGGAAGGCCCCCACGGATGGGCTTCATCTTTAACGGGGAAGGGCTGATGTTGAGGGGGTTGTATATGGGCGGGGCTGAGATCGGGGGTGATGTAGTGAACTGGTACTGCTGTCTAACATTTCCTGGGACGGGGCCATCATAATCGTAAGTGTCGTTGAGGCGTTGCTGAGAGGGTTGGGTGTTGAGGGAGAGGGAAGAAATGTCGGGGGTTGGGGAGGAGGAGGTCATGATGGAAGCCTTAAAGAACAGAAGGGAAAAAGGGAAAAAAAAATCCAAGAGGAAAGCGTACAAGAACAAGCTTCTAGCGATTCGAATCCTTGTCTCGAGTAAACTAATAAACAGCCCCCACGCCACCATAATAATCAATTTTTTTACACCAAGACACTAAAGAGCGGCGGTGATCGCGACCCTAAAAGTCTTGGATGGTCTGATCCGTCGAAATGTCATCTCCTGAGTGTGATCGCAGATCCTTGCAAATACACCCTTCGAGGGGTGAGACTCGCGGGAGGAGGTCAATGTCCGGCGAGCAACATCCTCTCACTCTACAGGTCCGAATATTCGGGTGATCGACCTAACCAAGACAGATATTGGATACAACAACGAGCGTCAGGACAGTACATGGAGAACGTTATAGATAAAACAACAACAACCCTGTTTGCTAGCATTATGCCTACACCTCAGGGTCTGAGACAGAATGGATACTTTCCAGCAGCAAAGAAGAAAAAAAAACGAGGATACCAGATCCCGACATATGATTACACCCACGTCGCAACTGGTTTGGGTGGTGGCAACATGCTGTCTACGTCGACCGCAAAGTTGAAACACGCAGAGTCATCCCATGGGCCGCGCAGTCGCTTGGTCGGACTGCAAGAAGGAGACGATGACGTGGGAGAGGCAGAGTTTCCACTGCTACTTGGCCGGCAGATAGCAGCTATCTCCAGAGAGAGGGGCGGCAGGTCAGGGAAGATGAGTTGACCAGGGTTTGTCTGCCCAGCCCTTGGGGCCAGTGCAGGACCCTTGGGGAGCGATGCCTCAGGGTAAAAAACGGGGCGAGGGACTGATGGAAGGGTGTGCTTGGGTTGGGAACGCGGCGGGAGAGGTCCCTGGTAGAGACGGAGGGAAGAAGGCGGTCCACGACGACGCATTATAAACGAAAGAGCGCTAGAATTCGGTCAGATGGAAAGTACAAAGTGACCAGTACAGATGCAGATACAGACCTGTTTTTACCGAAGAAAAAGGTGGAATCAATCCGACCAAGGATGAATTGAAAAGAATGTGGAAACGTGCACAAGTACAACAAAACGAGCTGCGACGTATCCAAGACACCAATGTAACAGATCGGCTGGCAACTTCCGGCAGTAATCAAGATAACGGCAAATTGCAAGACGGATACAGAGTCTACCATACAGTGCGTAGTGCTACTAGTACTATGTGCAAGCTATTCATACCAACACGTAGAAGCAATACTCATCCATATACGTGATCATAAGCCAGCAACCTCACGACGAGTTGTCCACCGGGCGATAGTGTTTCATCAGCTGCGTCTTGTACTCTGATCACATCGCTCAGTCGTCAAAGATCACAAAACAAAGCGTGCACTTGCCTTCAGGGTTAATCCAGAGGTTGGCAGCATCACCGTTCAAAGGAGAAGCATTGTTTGGTTCTTGTAGCACAGTAGGTCAATGTCAGCGAGAGCAAGCTCGACAACATCGCCACCCACCTCCCAGCAGTGACTGCAGAGATATAAGGACCGTTTGTACGCTGTAAACAGCGGACCACTTGTCCTAGCGCCCGTTTCAGCACAGACGCCACAGCTCACAGAAATATACGCACCTGTAAAATGTCTAGACATATAGCCCCGCTCTGGATGTCAACATTCGGGTGGTAACATGGCGTGTCAAATTTAATGGCGGGAGCGGTGTAGGGATAATTGCTAGGGAATGAGATAGAGATGCGGAACTTCAGACCAGCATAGATCTTCGCCACGAGTTAGCATGATGCCGAGGATCGACAACATAGACGAACCGTTCCACCGGCACCTTCTATCGTTCCAGCCCATTCAAAGAGATTGGAGTCGTTTTTCGGGAAAGCAGACTGCCGATAAATCCAAACATTCAGGATCGGAACTCTACATTCGGACGAACGTGATACGCACAATGCCGGGAGAAGAAGACATCTATCCAGCGCTCGTGAGAAGACGGGAGGAGTGATCGCGGCAGACAACGTACCATGAGGGTCATGAGCTCGCTACTGAGTCTGCACATCACTCGTCAACGGCTGTGGTCACATGCGAGGAAATGAAACGAATCTTACCGTTTCGTCACGCTGCCCGGGCCATCAGAGGTTGAACCGGATGCGGCCGACTTTTGTGACGTTCTTGGAGGTGCGAGGGAGGAGGTGATCTGATCCATTAAGTATTTCGTGAATGAGGTGCGGTGATGGTACTAAATCACAAACAATCCAAGGTTGAAAACAATCCACGAGGCATGAGTGAGACGCGCTCATCACGTGATGTATTCAGAGATTATGTAAACTCCTCGATTTCGAGGACTCGGAGAGCAAGTTGATACCTATCAGAATGTAATGTCACCTTGCCATGTAGTTGGAATGCGTTTGAATATGATCAGCTTGTTATTTTGCGGTTGAATTTAGAATTTGCTGCTGGCCAGTTTTCACACCTTAGTAGGCGCCCCTCTGAGATCTTAGATGCTGTGGATCGTCGATCCGAGTCGCCGATCGGCTTCCCGGGCCACTCCCCGACTCCCCGGGCCCACTGGCAGCGGCCAGGGTGATCAAAGACTTGGATAACGACAAACAGAACCACAGCCAACCGACGATGGAGTGCAGTGCAGAGCAGTCCCTGCACCTGTGCGCACTTTAATTTAGGGCCTGAGGCTGTTCGAGCAGCAACAGCTCAACTGACTGAAACCACCACTCGTCGAGTAATAGTACTTACATTCTTGCGGGTAGTCTATCATCTATAGATTCTTAGCCCTCTGTAGCAATTTAACCCATAGGCTGATTTCCTGCTCTTCAGTGACGCTCGAGCACTTTGTTGGACCATCATTATGGCATCATTGCCAGAACCTGGTGATCCCGGAACAGCTATAGGTCTGTACTCCCATATCCTAGCCAACTGATCTCCATCATCAATACCTGAGCATCAATTACTGCTCGGATGACCCTGAGGCTGCAGCCTTGGCTCAAATATAAAATAAGCTGCGCTCCCTCACCTCATTCACCACCCACCCATCCCATTCTTGTCCTTCTTCGTTCTCTGTTTCGATCTTCACTTTCTAACATCTTTGAGAGATGTCTTTCCTTAACTTCAAGTTCGTCGCCGTCGTACTCACCTATGCTCTCCTTGCATCCGCCGCCGTCCCCAACAAGCGTAGCACTCAATGGCTTCAGCAGAATGGTCCTGCTGCCAAAGCGTTGAATGACCAATACGCGACCCTCACTACCAACTCGACCTGCAACAATGGTGGCGACATCGCTTGTATCGGCGGTCAATTTGCGACCTGCGTTGAAGGCCGATACATCACCGCCGCTTGCCCTAGCGGGTGGACTTGCGCCGCCATTCCAAACGAGTGGAGCAATGGGACTACCACCACATGCGATTCCAACGACAACATCGCGTGGCGGTTCTCTCAGGCTGGCATTTCCGAGACCAAGAAGCGGTCGTCTCCTGAAAAGTAAGCATCGCGTACTCGGTCATCTTTGAGGGCCAAACCTGACGTGCTCTTAGGCGCACTTCATATCTTCAGCAAAACGGCCCCGCCGCGAAGGCGCTGAACGACCAATACGCTTCGTTGACCACCAGTTCGTCTTGCAACGACGGCAACATCGCGTGTGTCAATGGGCAGTATGGCGTTTGCTACGAGGGAAGATATTTGACGCGGGCTTGTGCGAGCGGCTGGTCGTGCGCCGCCATTCCCAACGAAGAGAGCGAGGGGACAACCACTACCTGCGATACCAACGACGACATCGCGTCGCGGTTCTCGCAGGCTGGCATCTCTGAGTCTTGAGGATGCAGCTAAAGGTGCGCCGTTACCCGTATTTTGCTTTCCCGATCTTGGCTGACGATCGTGCCTCTGCGCTGTGTTCGACATTTGTAGTTGCGACCGACATCGATATCAAAGGTCGCATGGTTTGATGGGAGGCACGGTGACAGCTTGTAGTTAGTGCGGTTGATTCGCTGCTGGACAGCTTTTTTTTAACGCCATACGCTCTTTTATAATGAAATTAATGATCGAAATGCGCACGACTGAGGGCGCTGTAACTGTGTGACGATGAGGCGAATCTTGATCATGGCCGACTTGAAAGTGATCTGATATATGGGGTGCCGTCTGCCAAATGCTATGAAGGTTCACCTGCGTCGGAAATGTTGGTTTGTGGTGGTAGGCGTTTTCGAATGCCTGGCACTGCGATTGACTATGATTTCTAAGATGCCCAGGGAACAAGGGCACAGCTCTAAATATGTTCCCGGGCCTGAAAGGATAATGTTAGACAGTCATCGTCAAGGGAAAACAAAACAACATACCAGATTAACGCCTTAAAGACGGGCAGAAGTGCAAGAGTAGTCTGGCAGACTTTCGAGATTAAATAAAGACTTTCGACAACAATAAAACACATACGTGTTTGCGGTTCCGGTCGGGTGCGATTTGTCGATCCGATATCAATTATTACAGCTTGGCCGTTCATTCCATCAGGTTTTAACTTCTAGCCAAGATTTCTGGAAGTTTTGCCAAGCTCAATGATGTACCTGCACTTTTGATCTCAACCGCGACCAGGACAGGCTTGGTTGAAGCATACAAATCCTCGTACCTCGTCTCTCGTACTCCCCTCGGCTCACTCAACTGGTGGCAACGAGGAGTGACATTGTGTATGTTGATGATTCTACATTACCGTAGCCAGTGGTTCTGCGCGGCCAACGAGAAGGACCCACTGTGCGGTTCTATCGGACTTGTATTTCCGAGCACGATAGAACATCGTTTCCAGAAAAGTGAACCAGTTTACTTCGGCGCGTCCGTATCAGGCTGACGTCCACTCCCTAAGGTTCACGTTACTGATAAAGTTCAACAAAAAGGATCAAAGAATTGGTTTGCGGCTTGTCTCGACAGCAAGTACTTGACACGGTCTTGAGTGTGCAGGCTACAGACCATACGCTAGGCGTTGTAAGTTGAGGTCGAATACGATTCGGACAAGTTTGGAATTGTCAGTCAAAGTCGCTGCGGGAATTTTTAGTAAGCTCTCTTCAAGTTACACACGAATGCGCAGAAACTTTGGATATCCGCGCGCCGTTTGCTAGCTTATAACACTTCCATAACTTTCTTCTCCTCCTCGTCATGGCCTCTCAGTTCACCCCAACACCCACAGAACTCGCCCTCGTCAACCAGATCTTTGCCCAAGCAGATACCCAGAAGATTGGCATCCTCACCGGCGACGTCGCAGTCAGAGTCTTTGGCGGTGCAAAACTTGCACCGGCCGTGCTCGGCGAGATATGGAACATCGCAGACGAAGACAACAATGGCTTTCTCACCAGAAAGGGCGTCGCCGTCGCCGTGCGCCTCATGGGTTGGGCTCAGAAAGGAGAGAAGATATCTCGAGCGCTACTCAGCAAATGTGCGCTCTCGCTCTCGCTTGTGTTCTCTGTTACATTTGCTCATTTTTGTGCCACAGCCGGTCCGCTTGTCACCATTGACGGCGTCCATGCACCTTTGGTCCCGCAAGGCACGGGGATATCATTACCGAAATCACCTCCACCCGGTCTACCTCTTCTCACACAACAAGACAAGGCCAAGTTTGCGCGGCTCTTCCAGGGTTGTGGGCCAGTCAACGGTCTTCTAAGTGGTATGCCTATGTTTTCTTGGCTCGGGTCCGGAGCTGACGCAGCCCTCTAAAAAGGTGACAAAGCCCGCGACACGTTCTTCAAGTCCAAGCTTCCCGTCGACAAACTCTCCCAGATATGGTGTGTATATCTTCTGGCTTAACATTGTGTTGTTTTTCAATCACTTTTGTAGGTCTTTGGCAGACACGCAAGATCGCGGCGTGCTCGACTTGACCGACTTTACGATAGCCATGTACCTAATTCAAGCAAGCATGTCCAACCAGCTATCCTTCATTCCTACTTTGCTCCCTCCGGGTTTGTATGAACAAGCAGGCGGAGCTGCCATAGCCGCGCACGCAACCGGCAGTAGCGCTCATGTCTCGAACCCCGCAGCAACATTATTTCCCGCACCCCCCAAGCAACCACATGTACAGACAAATTTCACTGGTCAATCAAATTTAGCACCCACACTTCCCTCTCGCCGCACAGTGACACGTGCACAGACAGCTGCTGCCCCACCTTTTCCTGGCGTGTCTTCTCAAGCTACGACGCACTGGGATGTAACCACTGCCGAGAAGGCCAGCGCAGATCGTCTCTTTGGCACTCTAGACTCGCATAAACGGGGATATATCGAGGGGGATGTTGCAGTTCCCTTCATGTTACAGTCTAATTTGCCGGAGGATGTTCTCGCTCAAATTTGGTGCGTGACGTTGTCCCGTGGTCCTTGGGATGCAACTTGACACCTTTTAAGGGATCTTGCCGACATTAACAACGATGGCCGCCTGACACGGGACGGTTTTGCGATAGCGATGCATCTAATCCAAAGCAAATTATCAGGCAAGGAAATCCCGTCTGTGCTTCCAGCCACCCTCATACCACCCTCCATGCGAGCAAACGGTCCTACTTCGCCGTTTACTACCACGTCTCCAACTCATCCAAATGAAACAATCCGTGATCTCTTATGGGACGATTCTCCTCCGTCATCAACTGTGACCACCCAACCTCAGCACAACGTCCTTCAACCTCAGGCGACTGGGCCTGTGCCCTCGGCGATCACTCCACCTTTGTCATACCATCCAACTCAAGCGCCAGAGGATCCCTTCGGTTCAGCGAGTCACAATTGTGCGTTCTTGTGTATCTCTTTCTTTCGGACGCCTGATCCATGCTTCGCCCCTTAGCATTTCACAAGGATCTTCTCGGAGATGATGATGAGACACATTCACATGCTCCACTACATGATCAATCTGCGGAGATCGGAAATCTCCAGAACCAGGTCAATTCGACCAGCAGGTCGCTCCAAAGCGCAAAGGCCGAGCGAGAAGCCTTGGAAGCTACACTCGCTAATCAAGCGGCTCAGCTCTCTGCTTTGCAGACACAGCTCGCATCTGCCAAAGCTTCCTTTGAGACGGAGACGAACCTACTGAACACGCTCAAGGAACGATATGCCAACCAGAATGCGGAGATCCAGAAAGTGAGAGAGGAGTTGATTAGGAGCGAGAGCGACCTCAGTGCGATTCGGGTGGAGAAAGTGGAGATCGAGGGAGCGTTCTTGCGCGATAAGGAGGATGTTCGCGACCTCCATCGTCGTATGGCCGAGGTGACCACGCAGATCACAACGGTGAGGCAGGAGGTCGAAAAAGCCAAGAAGGATGCCAAACAACAAAAAGGTCTTCTCGCGATTGCCCGGAAACAGCTCGCTGCAAAAGAATCGGAGAAGGCTAAAATCGACCACGAGCTCGAAGAAGCGCAAGAAGATCTTACCAATACGGTCAAGGAACGAGAAGAGGCCGAGGCCGAAGTTGAGAAGACGGTGGCCTCACCACAGCCACTCCTCATACCTGTGAGGACAAAGTCCCCCGCTGACTCGCTGGCATTTGCTGCTGCCCAGCCGTTGCCGGTCACTCCTGACATTACGGGTGCTAGTCCCTTGAGCCCCGGCGCCAAGAGCAATAACCCATTCGAGAGATTGGCAATGTCCTCAGGAACATCGACTCCTCGGTCACAGTCACCCTTCAGGTCCTTTACGTCCCCACCGCCTGTCCCCAGTCTACCTCCAGCTGATGCGGTGGTTATGACGGTCGACGATCCATTCGGCATCTCTCAGCCTTT
>JBBPOJ010001735.1:0-11768 GCA_038091395.1 Leccinum rimulosum
GACTCATCCTGCCTTCAATTCTCATTGAAAAGTCCCCAAAATGATGGGGAGATTGTATATACATGCTTGAAATAGTTCCATCAAGTTGCCCTGATTATATGTGGAAAATACGCGCCTTCGCCTGAGCAGTGGACGACACACTGAGGAGCTGATAAGGGAAAGATGGTAACTTAGTGCCTTCCCGGGACCATAGATAACTTCAATTAATCTTTGAGTGAGGACTCGAGAAAGGTAGTAGGAGGTCGATGAGATGGTAGGAATAGGGCCCATTTCGGGAATGGAATCAAACTTGATGTTGCGCAGGTGGGGGGTTAGGGAGGACAATAATGAGAGGGAAAGTGCTGATAATAATGTTGCGGAGTTGGGCGCAGTGGAGAGGGATGTCATCACAAAGACTAAAGTTGTATCTGATGTCTTGATAGAGAACAAGAAGTAGGGATATATTAATCATAAGGTCACCGTCATAGCCCCTATTCTCCTCAACGGTACTGGCACAATCAAACGGGGAGGATCAAAGTCGTAAGTTTCACTATCTCTTCGACGAACGAACGTATGTGATGGTTTCTTGAATCAGATCATCGCAACTACTACACTTGTCGCCGCCACCACGCTTGCTCATTATTGGGGCTATCAGGATGTGGACAAGTGACATAGTCCTGAGCGTGATTGTGAACATAAGTGACTCGCCGTGTCCATGAACGACCACGTGCTAAATGCAATATATAGGAGCAGCTCAAGCCAGCGCAAATGCAGGAGAAAAATGGCATTGAGAAAAAGGAAGGCGAGGGCAATTTTTTCACTGAGCGTGGACACAAAGAATTGCTGCAGCAAAAATAACAAGAAAGGACGTGTAACTTTTTTATTTCTCTTCCGAGCGTGAACGTGAACATAAGTCACCGTGTCCGAGTCCATGGACAACTCGGACCACGTGCTAGTAAAGACAATGTATAGGAGCGAGCCAGGAGAAAAACAGCATTGAGAAAAAGGAAGGCAAGGGCAATTTTTTCACTGAGCGTGGACACAAAGATTTGCTGCAGCAAAAATAACAAGAAAGGACGTGTAACTTTTTTTATTTCTATTAGAGAATCACGGAATGCATGGACTCACTTTGCAGGCACTCATCTTCTGAGCATATTTGGCCTTGGACTGATCACTCACATATTTCAGCGTCGACGTATTCTCGTTGCACCACCGTGCGCTAGGAGCGTGTGTACTAAAAAAAACTGCGCTCGAATAAATCAGGGTTCACATCTTACACCATCTTGGGTGGAAACTTGTTACAATACAGTGAGTTGCGGGTTGGAGGCAAGAAAAAGAAAGTTAAAAAAAGGAAGAAAAACGTAGCCTGAGAATATTAGAGAACCCAAAGAGAAACAGATATGTGCGACAGATAGCAGCGACAACAGGCAAAGCGAGTCTAGGATTGATAGATGGACCTCGTGACCTAGCCAACACAGATCAGTGGTCCCGATTGGCAATCGGAGACCAGAGCACTCACACTCTCGAGAAGCATAGTGACTTCAGGAGCAACACGAATGAACTCCTTGCTCCAGAATTCGTATTTCGGGTTCCTAGTTTTTTGCCTAATTTGGGCAAGACTGAGACTGAACCGGTCCTGGGAATTTCCTGATATGGAAAAAACTGGACCAAGACCGACACAAACCGACAAAACGGTCTTTGTCGGTCTTTTGCCGGTTCGGTTATGGTTTGTAACCGGTTATCAGGGGCGTGGAAAGTACGACGCATTCCTGGCTTCCGGCCCATATTTTTTTCATCCAAATCGGTTCAGGGGTCGTTGAGATATGATTGATTTAAGAATGCATGTCATTCTCGAGTATATCTACTTACAAAACCTAATTCTGAGAAGAGATTATCGTGGGATCTGTGCTTATCGGTGGCTGTACCGACGGTAGCCGGGTCACGTGGCTTCCATTTCCGCCATGGAATATGAAATTCGGCCCATATGCGCCCGAGATATGGCCGATCTCGAGTGATATGTCATTTTGGAGAAGGTATTTCCAGAAATTGTCATAACTATCTCAAATAAAATCGTAAAAATGTGGGAAAATCAGGGGAAATCCCCATATGTACCCCCAAATAGGGGAAAATAGGGGCTACCTCAAAAGACCGGTCTTAACCGGTCCTGACCAGTTTTTTGAAATTTTCGAAAATCAAAAGACTGAGACTGGACTTTTTGAAACCTAGCAAGACCGAACCACTTAGGTCCAGTCTTGGTCGGTCCGGTTCTGTCTCAAATCGGTCTTTTATCGGTCTTAGGACCGGACTTTTGAACACTAGTCCTGTGGACATGCAAATGCTTGAATCTAATCAGGAACTTACTACCCATTCATTAGGAGTCCATTAGGACTGAACTACTACTAGTCTGGTGACCACCAGCCCGCCCGTCCAAAAGGAAGGCGGCACCTTTGAATCGCCTCAGCAACTCACTGGTGTACCGTGGTGAGTTCCAGATGATGGTGAGCAGGAATTGGGAAAAATCGGTAGCGATCCAGTGATGGCACGAAGGTAACAAAAAGCAAATTTTTATTAACCCTATTTTAGAGTAGCATCACCGTACATGTACTATTTTTTGAATTCCGCTGGTCACGAGTGGTGGCTGTGCAAAGTTTACAAATGTTTTCTGCCAGCCGCTAAGTATGGATGGAGGGATCAAAGTTGAAGGAACTTCTTACTTCATTTAGCATTGATAGGAGCCATAGCTTCGACTTCGTCCACCATCGTCTCTCCAGTGCCACTACAAGAAACCTGTCTGAGACATCAGCTTGTGCGAATTCCCGCAAGCCCATATCTCAGTCCGAATTACCACCACGTGTGGTCATTGCTAATATAATCACTCCCGCCAACACTGAGCGTGTACTTCCATGCTTGGCCGAACTCGCTGACCATGCCTTCGCCCTCGCCCGGATCAGCAAGCTAGCTGTGAACCGAACAACATTCCCTCAGGCACCTGCACTCAAAATTACCAGGCAACTTCTTCCCCACGCTCATGGCATGGAGACACGTCACAATTAACCTCTCCAAGAATGCCCGCTCCCAACAACAAGGGCAAAGGTGTAAGATACAGTCTTGACTGGGACTGCGATTTGCAGCGTGAATGTAAGTCGGCTTCATCACTCCCCCAGTCCGACATTCAGGTCGCCCCAGTCTTTGTACAGCGTAGAGCTCGCATATCAACTTTTGGCATCTCTGCCTCGTTCTCGCCTGGCCACAGTATAACGGCGAATCCTGCCTCTTCTTCAATTCGATCTTGTTGGAGTGAGTCTCGTTCCTGCTCATTTGTTCACACATTTACTTCTCTCTCTCCGCAGTCTCTGCCACCAGAGTTATCTTTGCAAATACTCAAATTACTCCCTGCCACTGCATTGTTGAACTATACACTGGTTTGTAGGCGATGGAATATGCTTGCCAACGATCAAACACTGTGGCGCGATCTCTGTTACACCCGAGGCTGGGAATGGAGGCCCCAGATAAGCAATCCATCCTCTCGCCACAGTGACCCTATTATCAGGACGACTTCTTCAATCCGCGAGGACAGAGATGAAGATGAAGGCATGGGTGACGAAGAGGAGGGGGAGGACAACCTAGACAGTGTCATGGATGCCGAGGTGGCGACCCTTTTCCCGAATATGGATGTGGGTCCTGACAACGACACCGTGTCTATCAACCTGAGCCTTCAGGATC
This sequence comes from Leccinum rimulosum, assembly GCA_038091395.1. Classification (NCBI taxonomy): domain Eukaryota; kingdom Fungi; phylum Basidiomycota; class Agaricomycetes; order Boletales; family Boletaceae; genus Leccinum; species Leccinum rimulosum. The sequence continues at coordinate 3,703 of JBBPOJ010001735.1, forward strand.
AAGACTTGCAGAACCTGATTGGCCAGCTTGTCTCCACCTCGTCTCCAATGGCGCCGATGCCGATAAGCAGAAGCAATTCCACTACCACTACAATGATCCGAACTGATCCGAACTCTATCACAACATCGTGCCTCGCGCAGCAGCTCTCGGACTTGTGGCACGCTGGGGGTGGACTACAAGCTTCTCCATTAAACTCAAATGCTTCTTCGCGGTCGCGTTCGCCACGGGGCATACCGTCTGCAGGCCCTTTCTGGAGCTGAGGGAGGGGGGCACACTGCTGCTGTTTACTGTCTTGCATTATGGTCCTATGACACGTCCTACGGTCCGGTTCAAGTCCTCTTCACGGGTTCCAAAGACCGCACTGTTTGCGAATGGGATCTGAACAAAAACAAGGTCCGGTGCAGGGTTGTGGGTACTATGCATGCCTCCAGCGTGCTAAGCTTGTGCGTCACAGCCACAACAGCACGAGTACCCGAGGACAGCCTCAGCGGGTCAGCAGACAATGCAAGAGAAGCTTACAAGAATTCTCCTCGTGAGCAGTGGAAGTGATTGCCATGTTGTTGTCTGGGACCTGGCAAAATTCAAATCAATAAAGGTGATAAAAGATCATTGAGACATCATGTTGTGTGTCCGGGTCGACAGCAGAAGATTGGTATCATGCTCCAAAGGTCCGTGGATGTATACTACCTCAGAGATGGTCAGACTGAATGTTTTTCCAGATCGCACTATTGGACTTATTCGTTTCCCTTGCTCAAATCAGAGCTGGTTCTCCAAGGGCATCGAGCTGCTGTGAATGCAGTGCCAGTGGCGATCGTTGGTAACGTTATTATCTCCGGGTCTGGTAACCGATCTGTTCGAGCTTGGGATGCGTGAACTGGGACATTGATCAGCAACTTTGAGGACCACCATGCAAGAGCGTGCGTCCTGCCATTCATTGACAGATATTTTTTTTTAATCGCTGGAATTCTAGAATTTCTTCTGTGGAGTTACTAAGCCCGCCATTCATTCTCTCAGGCTCATCGGATAGACACGTTCAGATGTTCAACATGAGGACTAAACGAGGATGGTTGACTTGTCCAGAATTTGATAACCCAACCACAGGGCAGCTGTTGAACACCTTAGGTTTGGGCGGTGAAATGCCAGCGTCAGGGAACCTGTTCTTTCTGCATTCATCACTGTCACAGTCTTTTCAACAGGCACAACAAGACTCACATACATCGGAGGGGGGAACCAGGATCTGCAACGCATGCGGAACTCGAGTTGCGACCACAGGGGCTGTTCGTGGATCCGAGAGGCACTCGCACCCGGTACGGAGCGTAGCGGTTGGAGATGACTTTGCAGTGAGCGGCAGCTATGATTGCACAGTTAAGGTATGTGCCAGGAACAGTACACGTGTTGAAAGGCACTAAAATGGATGGGGCAGGTGTGGAATAAGGCAACAGGGGCGTTAGTAGCTGATCTGACAGGTGGACACACGGGACGGATCTTTTGTGTGGCACAAGATAGCATGAAGGCGAGGGAGAAGCAATATAATTGCACATTTCATGATTGACGGGCTGGTTTGTAGATCGTGTCATGTGGAGAGGATCAGGTGAGGTTTGTCCATGGTGCAAATAATCGCGATACTGACGATCGCTGGGCTTTCGTAACAGAGGATCTGTGTATGGGACTTTTCTCATGGGATCAATATGTTATTTGTCAAGCTGTAATGAGTTTGTCAGAGTGTAAGTAGTAGCTTAATACCCAAGAAAGCCGGCTTTTCCGTGTTCAAGTGCTAGTCTCACGTGAGTGTCACATTACTCCAACTAATTACATAGGGGGGTAAGGTCATATCTACCATCTCTGTTATGCAGCCCCAGCCCCACATGAGCTCACTGTCTCGCCCGCTTCGACTCGGATCCGCCCTGCTCTCGCCCTCCCTGCGTGGCTCCCGCCGACTTCAGCAGCCATCACACAGGCTCGCCCTGCCTCTCCTCCACGCACGCTTCGCCACGAACTCGGTTTCCGGGAGGCCTGGCAGCCAGACCATAGAGCACGCCCGGTAGAACGTCAAAGAGGAGGTTGGCAACTCTCTCACAGACTCGGCCCGCTCCATTGCCAGCGGCGTGTTCAATGTCGCTAGTTTCAACTTCCCCAACAAGGACTCTTTCGTGAGCCATTTGCTGCGTGATCCCCTCGCACTCTGCACACTCGCCTTCGCTAGGTTGGAATCACCTCGGTGGTCGCCACAACAGTACCAACCCCATACCTCGTCATGGGTCTCACCAGCGGCTTGCCCTATCTCACATCTGCAGGGTCTACCGTCTACCTCGCCCACCAGGCCGGCCTGGCTGCCGCAGGCACGTTCAAAAACATCGACCCAGGTGTGGCACTCACGATCTTGGACCAGGTCCTCAACTTCCAAGCCACTTATGGCGCTGTCTTACTAGTATTCTCGAAAGACAGACTGGCACCCCCTCTCCCATTCAAGGTGGTATTCTACCAGGATGTGCCTGCAGTACAAATCCTGCGAGTGGTCTTTGACTTCCAAACAGTGACCGTGCAATGTGAAGACCAACCCAGCCTTCCCATAGAAGATCGAGCTACATCTGGTGCACCAGGATATATGGAAATCATGTTCATACAAAGTCATTTTCTCCACTTGGCAGGTGAGGTGATGTTTCTTTTTCGTGTCACCAGGCATCTGACAGACCTAACGAATTTGTGTCAGGACTTTTTGAAACGTGTCAAATCGAATGGTATTTCCTCCGGCCAGTCACAAGTCTGTGCCGATTCTCCTTTCTTCGAGGAGCCATGTCCGTCATGCAAGGTGTTGACGGTGGTGTGCATTTCGTGCCACGCTGTCGTTTGCTTGAGTTGGGATTGTCCCATATCTCGGCTCATCATTCCATTCCAGTCATGCACCCACGATACCTATATGGTCACATGTCTGCCTTGCTTACAGAATGCACACGCCATGATCCCGCCTCTCAGTCAATGTCCCGAACACAATCTCTGGTTCTATAATTGCGAGCTGATGTGGTGCCTGGGCTGACTCAAAGAAACCCCGAACCAGACTCCAAGCTATACCATACATGGAATGTCAAGCGAGCACCCACCCAAGCCTATCGTGTGTTTCTACTGTGATTTATGCAGGATGTTGCTCAAGAGCAGGAAACGACACATATATAAGGATCTGCCAATCATGCTCCCCTGGGGGTGGGGTCTCGTGTGTGTACGAAGGTCGCTGGATCTGCAACAACTGCAAGGAGCCTGGGATGGCAGACTGTCTTAAGCAGTGCCCGCAATGCAAGCGGGTGTTTTGCATCTGTGGGTGCAAGACACCGGTATTTGCAACCACTGCGATCGGACAACGGTGTGCGACGACTGTGTGGAAGAAGACCAGAGTTCATTTGCGGGTCTGGATGGGCCAGAGGTTCAGGTGGAGCTGGTGCGCCCATGTCAGACTGTTTCTTGCAGGGAAAATGTTTGTGAGGAGTGCCTAGAGGGGCAGAGATGCGTTGAATGCAACCAGACCAGAGCGAATTTATAAGAACCAAACACAGTAAGGTCGACTTCAAGATCCCCTCAGTGACCACTTGCACACACCATCTCCGAGTCTGCTACCGCCACCCTCCTTGCCCCACCTCATGTGCGCATGATGGACACCTGCCCTCGCCTTTCACCGACACTCCCCTGTACCTCTAGGCACACTCGCCCACCTTCCTCAGTGCCCCTGCCCTCCCACCTCTCACGTTCCCATCCGACACCCTTGAATTGACAAGCCTGGCGTAACCACCACAAAACCTCATAACTTTGAAACAAAACAAAACGAACTAGTGAACACAATTAGTTTGTTTTCCTTGTGTCCATGGTCTTCTTGATCTGACACCATTTTCGCATGATTTTCCCGATTTCCGCTGCCTTCTCCCATTGCATGCGGCTAGTCCTTATCAGAAGGGCCAAAGGAGTTTCTCCTATTTGTTCATCTTGTCTTACACACCCACTCTCACTGCCCTCATCTGGCAAGCGAGACGGAATGATCCATCGACGATGATTTCAATACACGAGAAATGTTTCCTTGCTGTAGGTCAGGTGAGCGCTAAAGGCGAAAGCGAGCTGCTATCCGTCGACGGGGAACTGACCATCGTCGCCGAGTGTATTCAGGGTCACGCGACATTCAATTTTAACACGAGCACCTGTACTCATCAAGGCATCGACGTGAAGTTTACACCTGCAATTCGGCGACACTCATCACGTACAAGAGTGGAGGGGGTTAACCATTGTCATACAATGGTTGTCGTATGTCCCTAGAAGTCAAAGGAGACCCACTGTCCTGGCAGCAGGCTTCCTGAGCAAATAATCTTTTCAGGAACTTGAAACACTATCGATTGGCGATAAGTGACAACTACTTGTTCTACTTCCCGTGTCTTTAATCCCTCAACAAGTCTCACACTCTCGCCTGCACATTTTTTCCAGGTATTTTTACAGTCAATTATTAAATTCGTAGCATTTTCTCTCTACATACGTAGTATTCTAGAACGAGGTTCAAAGAGAAAGACTTAATCCTGGGACTCGGAAGCACTGGCAAGTAGTAAGTATTCAGTGGTACAGTACAAGGTACTCGCCAATTTATCAGTTTTCCGATTGCGTAACTGTGCCGCATCTAGCTTAAACTTTGTCTTGATGGCTTGGACGTCTGTCATGTGACATAACAAAGACTTGTGGAAAGCTGCCTTGACTGTTAGGTACCCTTTTGTCGAACCATGTCCCGAGAATTTGCTCAAGTATGTGTATGCGGACGCTCTTTCTCGGATAAATCTGAAAGATTTGGCAGATCACTGACTACTTTATGTTCTTACAACTTTAGTTGCCTGACAAATTTAAAGACTTTGTATTAGAGAACTCGGGAAGCTACCCACCTGGAAGTTCCTTCTATATGCATTGTAACAGGGAACTTTTCCATTCCCAGTGGCAAGTACTCCTTGATGATGATTTTATTGAAGCCTATCAGCATGGGTTTGTTCTTATATGCGCCAATGGATGTATGAGACACTTGTTTCCTCAAATATTTACATATTCAGCCGATTACCCAGAAAAGTAAGTAATCTTAAGTTTGTTCCAAATATTTACTAAATCTCTCCCCCTCCGTAACATAGGATCCTTATCACAATTTTAATTTTAATTTTAATTTTTAGTGTTGCTGCAGCTCGGCTAGCTGAGAGCCAGTCTCGGCTTATATCAGCTTCAACATAGCTTGGCTCATTTACATAAGCCAAACTGTCCAAAAATGGCAGCTTGGGCTCTTCACGGCTCGGCTGACAGTTTTGGCCAAGAAAAGCTATACAACACCAGTCTGAAGCTAGCTCAAGCTCACCATAGATAGTCCATTTTATGTACCATACTACATACTACATACTACATACTGCATACTACATATTTAGCACATCTCATACATAACCGAAATGCTAACGAGACAAAAAAAGTAGTGAAACACGAGCGGGAGAGACGAACAAGAATTCAGGCACAAACATACACAGCGCCACATTTTACTATATACCGCCGCGGCGCCGCCCACGTCAGGCCTGAGCGGCAGTGTTGTGCAGGATGATGGGTGAGCAAGCATTTCTTGCGTAGCTACGAGTAGCAATTCGTCGACTGAAACAAAATAACAAATGTTCAATAACTTTCCACTGAAATGGAAATAAGACTTACCTTTTGACTACCGACGTTTCAACGGCGGGGTCGCGCAGCCGCTTTTGACCGGGGGTTTTTCCACGTAGAGTGGGTTGCTGCAACGGTGGGTTGCTGCAACGGTGGGTTGCTGCAACGGTGGGGACTGCACAGAAGCGTCAACATTAGCGAGCAGTGTGGGCGGAGACCGTGAAGGGTCGTCTCCAAGGGTACAGAACAGTGAATGAATGTGGGCGTAGTCCGGCTTCTCTGTAAACGAGAGTTCACGGGTATATTGAAGGAAAGCAGCGAACGGCGGGGGTAAGTCGCCACAGAGCTCCGTGATCGGTGTGTCCTTTTCTTCTTTGACGCATCGTCATTCGACGGAATGTTGGGATTGAACCAGGAGAGGGATCCGCGGGCAAGGTAGATCAAGAGGTAGCCTAGTGACTCCAAGTCGTCCCGGCGACTGACTTGATGGCCGAGATCAAAGTTGAGTGAGGAGAATGCGGTGGTGGCCCCCGCCGAGCTGGAAAGGCCGCTGCAGAATGGGAAATAGGTTTGCAGGTCCCTGTACGGCTGTGCAAGGGAGAAGTCGAAGAAGAAGAACTTGCTTATCTGCTTGTTGGAGGGGATAAAAATGTTCTGCGTGTTACAGCTGGCCCGGATAGGGTCGGATGTAGACTTGGAGGCGAAGACTAAGACTAAGATTGGTCGAGCAGACGTAACGCCTGGCGAGACCTGAAGACTAAGGACAGAGGGTACAACGAGGAGGATCTCACGAAGAGTCACTTCAGTCGAAGGCTCGAAGACTAAGGTCACACCTGAAGAGGGCAGAGGCTCGAAGGCAGTGAGGGACGAAGGACTCGAGGGGAAGGCAGGAGACTCAGATGATATTCCAAGTAGCTCTAGCTTAGGGTTACAAAACGAGATGATACTCTATATATACTAAAGAGATGGAATGCGAAGGAACTTCTCGCAAGGAAGGGACGCATCATCCGCAGTATGGATGATTAAGAAGCTGCGGAGGATCAGTAATACAGATGACGAAGCGATGGTGTCATCATGAGTCAGAAGGATAGGGAAAACTCGGAACGAAGACGGGAGAAACAGGGACATCAGGGAAAACCTCTGGCTGATAATTGTTACAAATACAATGTATTTTCAAGTATTTCTCATATTCTCATGTTTTTTCTGATAATTTCATGTTTTTATATCAACCTATGGCAGATAGAACATATAATCTGTTGTAATTAGTTGCAATAAGTTGTATTTCCAAGAATTTCCAAGAATTCCTAGTAATTGTTGATAATTGGATGTAATGCCATACTGCAGTACTAGTATACAGTCTACACACAAGTACTTACTTAATATCACGACTGTGTGTGACACAGCCTTGTTTTTTCTTCAAGTCATTTCATGCTCACACAAAGGATTAAAAATTATTGTGTATTCAGTTTGTAACCTAAGTAGAATATACAGACACTATATAAATATATATACATTATTTTACAGTGAGCCCGCAACACTGCGGGCGCCGTGCCATCCTATCGCCGTGATGCGCTGTCGTCACCACCACCTCGCCCTCCTTGTCGTTTCGCGGTGTCGGTGATACGTCGTCGTCTTGGCGGTGTCACGAAGCTGTGGGAGGGTGAGGACGACGAGACGACGGGCTCACTGTGTCGTCGTTGTCGTTTCGACGTGACACGTTGTGGTGTCGACCGTGTCGTGTCGGTCCACCGTGTCATTGTCGTCCGACCGTGTCGTGTCGGTCCACCGTGTCGTGTCGGTCCACCGTGTCGTGTCGGTCCACCGTGTCGTGTCGGTCCACCGTGTCGTGTCGGTCGTGGACGAGAAGTGATTGGTCGCCGTGGGAGGGAAGGAGGGTGAGGGTGCGACGACGCGGGACGACGACAACTTACCGTGTGTTCGTCGGTCGCTGCGTTATTGTCGTCGTTGCTGTTGCAACGACGCCGTCTCGTCGTCGTGTTGTTGTTGATTGCGGCACGACGGTTGAGGTGGCAGAGGATGTGAGTTGAGGTGGCGGAGGGTGTGAGTTGAGGTGGCGGAGGGTGTGAGGAAGCGAGGGCGGAGGGTCGGAGGGTGAGGAGGGTGAGCGACGAGGTTGAGATGTGTGCAGGAGGGAGGTGAGTGAGACGGTTAGTACTTACTAATAATTGCTACTCTGGACTTGGTGATTTTCGAGCGACAGCATCACGTGAGGTTGGCTGAACTCAGAATCTCCGACTCTTTGATTATGTACTTACTTACTTCTTCCTCTTTTACTTCCCCGTCTCTCTCTCACCCACCACACAACACAGTGTCGACACGTCGGGTGAGTACTCTACACTGCACGGTCGTTGTCCCGCGTCGCCGTCGTTGCCATCCTCACCCGCCCACCCACCCCCACCCAA
>JBBPOJ010001736.1:0-11754 GCA_038091395.1 Leccinum rimulosum
CAGCAATTTTCCGAATATGTAAAACCAGTAGTAGATGGCGATGACTGTAATTTTATTTTCAGGTATTTTCAGTAGGCTGTGGTTTGCGGAACAGGATTTATCATCGCAGCGCTAACCTGTGATTTTGATCATCGCGTCTGTAATGGCATTACGAACTACTCTGGACAAACTAATTGTCACTAAGGCTTAACTACAAGACTTTACTATGATCGGAAATGGAAAATTCCCTTTCGCCCGGGTAAGCGAACTGCATGAGGTTGAAAGCTGGGAGCGAGGGAGCGAGGCCTACGCACAGCGACTAAATGGGTTGTCAGTATTTGACTCCGATCTCGAGGCAGCAATATTTTCGTCATCGACGAGCATACAATATATCGCGGAATGTTAGCACGATTGCTGAAATATACAGAATACAAATATGCCCATGTCGTCAGACTTCAGACATGATTCAATAAGGTACAAATTCACTTTTGCCGTGTGCTACAGCATCTAAGATTTCACGTAAGAACCTTATAGCCGATCCATCAGACTGATCAAAGCTCGTCTAGATACCTATTGGGGCCATCTGGGGTGAACGGGCATGCGACTGATACGAAAGGATCAGGCTACTACACATGACTGAATGAATAAATATTTTTCTTTCCCGAGGATCCGTGGCTCCAAAGCTCCACTACTATCACAGGCGTGGGCCAAGTCAAGGTGCTCGTCTGCCTATTCGAGGCTCCACCGTCAACACTATGTAATAGATTTATCGAAAATTGATACATGGAGATTCATTGGAGAAAGCTCCGCAGGCGTCAAAGTTCGCCGAGCCTGCCGCAGCGGATTGCGTTGCGGGATTTGAACTTGCGGCTTCCTGGCAGATAATTTCAATGGCTGACGCAGAACATACTAGCTTGTTTTGTTGACTGCTCGGAAATACTACTAGAGGACCTATGCCATCATGAACATGATGGGCCGCGCGTTCTCGCATCATCCTTCTGGGTTTCGTGACTACTCAAATGTTCCTCCACAGTTGCTATGCAACTTCCACGAGTCACGACGTCATAACGAGCCTCGTACCTGACTTATAGGTCCAAATTATGTTTTTCCATCTTGGGCAACCCTGTCAACGAAACGCTAAGGTGATGTCGGGACTTGTTACCCACTTTGCCGATCGGAAACGCAGAGTGTCCAGAAGTTAACCAGGAAGACAGAACCATGCATTTTAAGAATGAACGTCAGTCAGATCGTGGCAGGCCCGACAGTCTCGGAGGAGCTTCAAGATCAATTGGCCAGACAAACCATCGGATCACATCGCGTCGTGATGAGGAGAAACATGGGCACTATTTCGGTGCCTTTCCTTCTCAGGAAATGTGGCATGACACTCGCAGCTTAGTCCTTTTCGAGCACATTCCGCGTATTAGGTCTAATGATCGTACTTCTAGTGGCTATAGTGGCTACTGTCACTGACACGGAACTTCAGACATGTTTGCTTGCCGCCCAGACTTTCGGGGCTATGGTATTAGACCGAACTTATTACCCATGGGCGCATGTGCAACAACTTTTGGTGCGGCGTTCGATGAGCAGAAGCGAGAACGAGTCTTGCCTTTCTGGGATCCATTTTCCAAGAACATGGCAGACTACACGCATGAAGGTGATGTTGGTGAGGAATGGCAGTTGGGAGCACGCTGCAGTGACACGCTGCCTTTGCCTCCTACTTGAGGAATGTCGCAGCCGCAGAGTAAGTGTGCTTGTCTGCATACAAACGGACGCTTTTTTGGTCGCAGCTGATACCGATTACACAGGTAGACCGAGGTGATCTGTTGTAATGATGCCACCCTGTACCCCTCAATTTACTAATCATTAAATGTGGTTACTTAACAATCAATCTTGACCGCCTTGTGTCTTTCTCGCGCTTCCAGGGTGCCAAATATTTTCTAGGGCGCATCCTCAGTGCGGGATTATTGGAAACGACCCACTTGAACCAATCTATCAATGCATGCGTCATGTTTCAAGAGTAGCCAGAATTCTTTCTGACTCGTCTTGAAGCACAGGTGGAGCGTCTGAATCTTCTCCTTTGAGCTGTTGAGTTTGACTTGCCCAATGGCCGAGCGCAGTTCCTGCCTCCCCAAGACACCGTGTTTGACCCAGTTACGGCAAGACGCGCACTTGGACCCTCGACACTGCCGTCTTCCGCAGTTATCTGGAAATACTACGAGCATCCGACGTTCCGCTCGGTGGACAACGCGATAGGCTGCATTACATTACATTGGCATATGACTGATGAAGCCAGTGGACTGCCCGCCGCCTCTCCACGCCAACCTGCTATAGCTGGACACGGTCCCGCTGACCGTTTCGAGTGCGCTCAGGTAATGTGAAGCCCACGCATTGAACCCCGTGCCAGCGAAGCGCAAACATACCAACAACAAATTAGGTCTATCACTCGGGATGCTGTCATGGTAAACAAAGCGGTACTAGCGAGTCCGTCAGTCCCTGACATTCCTGTGTAACACCATTACAAACGCACCAAGATTCGATTTCAATGAGGCCGCATCGGCTGTGCTCTCCACATGCCGCGGTGTCTCCATATCCATTATTATCAACCTCAGCCAACGATGACGTCGCCGTGTGTGTCGGGTTTCCATTCCGCGACCAGGATGCCTGATCTGTGAAGTTATCGGGTGTTGATGTAGAATGTTTGCACGGAATTTTGTGACACAAAAGAGCCGGCGCGGTTCAAGCGGCAGATATGTCTTCAAAAAGTGAGTATCAATAAAATAAATCTGCGTGACGGGGTATGGTATAAAAGCAGCCGTCGAAGTGACAGGCTGAGGTCTCAATACCCTCCAACCTAATTTTCTCGCACCCCTCCTTTGTTACACCCCCCTCCTTCCTCACTTCTCCCTCAGCCTACTCCTTGGACCTGTTGTAGCCTTGCAGGAATCAGCCATTGAGTGGCCTTTGGTGTCACTCCAGGTCTGCTTTATTCTATGATTCCAATTCAGCTGCATAAACAACTTCAATTGAATTTGTTATGTACTGATTCGGTTCATAGCCAATATAGTAGGATGGAGTGTCCCACTTGACACGGTGGTCGTTTTCATGCACGCGTCCGACAGTTGGCGTCCAAATCACTCGTCGTTGCATCTCTCAGCACGCTCGTGCGCATGGTCCTCATGGGCTCTTCGTTCGCGCAGGCTCACCAGTGCCGTATTTCGATATTCATTTTTTTCGTTCCATCAAGCCGCTCGGCGTTCGTCCCGGAGCGGTTAAACTTTTTAATATGAGTTACGGCTCGCACCCCTTCTACCCCACATCCTCGATATGGTGACGTTCGCAGGAGACGGGCACTTGATCATCTTTTCATTCGTTTCATTCACTTGGGATATGGAATTTTTACGGTTTCGGTCGTTGTATGTAGCAGTAGTTTCAGTCTCCCGTGCCGAGAGACGATCGGCGTGGTGATTGGCCGCCAATGCGGCATGAAATGGCACAAAAACCCATTGCCCAGTTCGTTCGTTCTGGACCAGAAATGGTGTTTGTCAGTGTCGATATCGCCAGCGCACCTTCTCCGTTTGGCCGCACAGCGTTTAGAGATGTATTGTGCTCTCAGACTTAAGACTCGGGAGGAACCCTGAAAACGGAATCGAGCATCCAAGCATCATGTCAGAACTCTTACGATACTAGCGCCCGGTCGGGGAACTAATAAAGGATGTTACCAGAAGGCGGCACCTTTACCTGTGTTCTCCACTTCAGTGGACTCGCATGAGGACAAACACGCTGCGATGGGATCTTGTCCACGTGCGTGAAAATCCCAAAAAGCGGCTGCTAAAAAAAAGGATCGGGCACAGACATGGACGATAAGGATGATCCGGACGAATAGGGTGTAAGAGTGCTGAGGAAGGTAGATTACAGTGGCAAAAACAAGACAAGGACACAGAAATCGACATTCACATGCGAAGGGTATGCCGATAGCTTTGTCATTTCAACAGTTCTTCCACAACTTTATCTTCCGATATATTTGCTACGTTCGCCCCGCGGTAGTTCAGCCTCCTAAGGACATCGATCTGTCCGTGAAGGGAGAAGAGTGGTCATGAGCGACAGCAAGGGGATAAATACTGGCAAGTCTAATACGCACGACTTTCGACCGCTCAAACCCGAGCCCCTCAAATTGGTCTACATGTGCCTTCTCAAGCCCGGCGATTGCGACTTCATCTCTCTGCGGCTCCTTGGGGGGGACTTTGCTTTTCGAAGCAGGGGCTCCGGCGTAGATTTGGGTCCAATATCTCGCCGTCTCCTCAAAGCTACGCTTGCTCGTCGTGTAGTGTTTGGCGACCTCAGCATCCTGAGGGTCATTCGGTTCAGGAGAACACAAAAGGGACTGGAGCGATATCAAGGTGGACTTGAGGGTGAGAACTGGGGACCAGGCATCCTTCAGAATATCGAGGCAAATGGCACCGGAAGCTGAGGAGATGTTGGGATGGTACACCTTCGTGATGAACTTCATCTTGACTGGTTGGAACGGATACGATTCTGGGATCACGATATCCTGCACCGTGCGGTTCACAATACAATCGGCGACAAAAAAAAGAAGGTTCCCTGACCACTTCGAAAGTCCCGCCCTCATATGGTGTATCTTTTGGCCCCGGAAATGATCCCTTGAGATGAAAAGGAGAGTTATCAACGAGATCGATACTGATGTTGGAAGATCTGTCATTCTTGCAGTCTAAGCAAATGTGTGAGTCTTGAAAACCCTAACCGCCACCCAACCACTGACCTGCAATTTCCTTGTTCACTCGACGGAGACGGGCATCCATGATTGTATGATATTCGAGAGCGCTGTAATATGTAGCAGGTGCGGTTAAGTGCAAGGAGTGCGGTGACTTGAAGAGTTGGTCTCGAACAACAAGATCTTCTTTTCTAACCGAGTCACGTGACTCTATCGCATTGTCCGAATCGATCCAAAACTGATCAGAAAACCCACCACGTCCACTGGAGATATCAGCACATTTACCAAGCCCCCAGAACTTGTTATCATGGCATCTTCAATGCGCGAAAAGATGGAAGGCTTCGTAGACAGTCTCCAACATGACATCGTCATCGCGCTCGAGCAGCTCGACCCCAACGCACCAAAGTTCAAGCGTGATGCATGGGTCAGAGCAACTGGAGGTAGAGGCCTATCATGCGTCTTCGCCTGCACACCCGAGGCTGGTCAGACTACCTCTGCGCTGCAGACGAAACTCGAGAAAGCTGGAGTAAACGTGTCCGTTGTGCATGGCATTCTCCCCCCCGCTGCCATCAAAGAGATGAGGGCGGATCATTCTTCCCTTCCCTACGACGAAAAGACGAGCCTCCCATTTTTCGCAGCAGGCATTAGTCTTGTCATACATCCTCGCAGCCCATTCGATCCGACTGTACACGCCAACTACCGCTACTTCGAAATCACCGAACGCGCTGGCGAAGGAGAACAGACGGGAAAGATCCTTGCTTGGTGGTTCGGCGGTGGATCCGATCTGACACCGTCCTACCTTGATGAAGACGACGCAAGACACTTTCACGGGACTTTGAAGAAAGCTTGTCAGAATGACGAGCTATACGACGCATTCAAAATGTGGTGTGATGAATACTTCTTCATCCCCCACCGACAGGAGACTCGCGGAATCGGGGGACTTTTCTTCGATGACCTCTGCGGCGAGAAGCATTCTCGCATCTCGGACGGAGTTCAGAGACCGAGAGAGCCAGAAGAGATCTTCGAGTTCATCTCCCGCCTCGGATATGCTTTCATCCCATCATACATCCCCCTTCTGCAGAAGCGCCGTGACGTTCCCACAGACCATCATCGCCGATGGCAGCTTCTACGCAGAGGGAGATATGTGGAGTTCAACTTGGTGTACGATAGAGGCACCAAATTCGGACTGAAGACACCCTCTGCGCGGATCGAAAGCATCTTGATGAGCTTACCAGAAACCGCGAGATGGGAGTACATGTCAGAGGTCGGTGCAGAGGAAGGGAGCGAGGAGGAGCGGATTATAAGTGTGTTGAAGAATCCTCAAAGTTGGGTGTGACGGAAGTTAGACTCAAACTGCAAATCGTGTACTGATAGCTCCAAACGGGGTTTAGACCAATCGCATTCTTGTATTACACAGTGTCCGAAACGTACACTAATCTACCCAAGACCTGGTTCGTACAGTGGTCTACAAAAGTCCTGGTTCTGTACGATACTTCAATCGCTGGTAGGCTTGTTCACTTCCTGCTGGGTTTTGCCCTTCTCGTTGGTTGCATTGCCTGTCGCAATCATTAGCAAGTGGCTCAGAAAGTCCATGCGAAAAACTAACCAGAGACTTGCTGGGACTTGTCACCAGTGACGGCACCGACAACAGAGTCTTTGTAGCCCCCCACCCTGTCGGTGGTGCCTTCGACATAACCCTTGCCTTGAGCGGCCTTGTACTCTCCTTCGCCACGGGTGTGTTCCTCTTTTCCCGACTGCGTCCAGGACTGGGAGCCCATCATATCGCCAACCTGAAGCAACGTTAGCCCGCGTCAGTGTGGTTAGGAGAGAACGTACGGTCTCGACGACCGACCCCTTAACCGAGTGGAGCTGACCAGACATTTTGCTGCAACGTTGGTCAGTTCCATTCCTTGTCCCGCGTCGCCTCAACTACTCACCTGGGGTCCTGGTTGGATGAGTTGGAGCTGAACATGTTTGATTGCGGGATAAACAGTAAAGTGAAAGATGCGTGTGGAGATGGGGAAAACTTTGCGATGGAGAATCAGGTTGACCGACCCTCCTTATATACCGTCCAAGAGCACAGTACGCATTAGGAAAGCGTAGTCAGTGGCGAACCAGATGACATCATAACTGGTTCAGTGACGTAGTACGAAGAGCACGATCGGAGAGCGCTCCAATGATATTGGCGCGCTATGTGTCAGCCACCCACATCGATTTCAAATGAGCCACCTACTAGTATTGCTGCGGGTCTCAGCCTGGAAATACCATTGTAGCAAAGAGAAGTTCTCACCATTACGTATATCAGAGACCAGGACCAGTGACTGGCAGACCAGAAATACATACAATCGACTTGCCGCAATGTTTGTGATGTGATCACTTGAATTTCCTGAGGAGAGGTCGTTCCTCCAAGTCAGGCTCAGCGCTGAGCACTGAGCACTGAGCGGCGCACAGTACTGGAAGGCAATAGAAGTTGTACGTGTCAGATCATGAAATTCTGGCGCGTTCCATTGCACCGTACCAAGAAGTCCGGTCGACGACAATCGAGCTCGGTGACCTCGGAGCCGTCTCAACAGATACGGAAGACTCTTGAACATTCCTGAAATTCCATTGTCATTATCTCGTGACATTTCAATAAGTGTACAAGTTTGGCGTATCTCCAACCAGATCTGCTTCTAGTTGCTGACGGTACGATTTCCCGATTCAATTATCTTTATTACCGTATTGCTACATGCGCGAATGAAGGCAATCATTCCGATGATAGGGGCGATTTGAAACTCTTTGTACGATCCGGGCAAATTTTGGAGAAAATGAAAATACGGATTAGAGTTCCCTCCAGGTTTCTTCGGCCTTGCAATCGAAGTCCAAAACGTACGTACCACGAGTCACGGTAATAACCGTCCTCTCAAAATCGTTGACAAAGATTACCCGCCGCAGTGATGGACAATAAAGCCGAAGCTCGCTTGCTAGTGCACACACGCCAGCCGGAATAGGTGGCGTTGGCTCCCACTCCGAGACATCCACTTCAACACATTCGAGAAAACGGAGTCTCCGCAAAAGCCCATAAAACTTGAGACGCTTCATAAAGGCGTCAATCGATGATGACCCTTGACTCGAGGCAGAGCTACGTACAATATAGCCGTCGACGGGCAGCACAAACGTTCCGAAGTATCGTAGGTCATGCACCTGATGTTGCAAGTTTACCACAGATTCGAGGAGCTCCGTGCAGAACGAATCACTGTAGCTCGAATCTGCGATATCAAGTGAACGCAAAGGGCGCGTCGTCTCCTTCAACTTTGAAAACAAGAGTGACAACTCCTTCTGTTTCTCCGGCAGTCTAGTTCTAGAGAAGCATGTTTTGAGACGGGAGATAGGCCGGGCGGGAACCAGGGCACAAGCAGCTTCAGTAAAAGTGCACTCCAGGGTGGATAGATTTGGAAGAGCGCCAGGGTTCAGGGATGACGATATGGGCGTGGATGTTTGGGTAGTATCATCGGGAATGGAATAATCTATGATATACAAGTCATCGATGTCGGCTTGAGTGTTCAGAAACGATACAAGATGAGTATCCCACTGCAAGTCACAGTGAAAGGTATGAAGCCTGAAGGCGGTCCCGCTGAGAATCCAAGCCTGAGCAATATCACCTCCATTGTCGAGATGGAGGTTTAGGATGTGTAGGCCCGTCATTTGGCGGAGCGCGTTGGATACGGTTGGCCAAAACTCGGTTGGCAAACAGACCTCGGATTGGGATCCGCCGTCATCCGCGTCGCTGACGAGAAGTGTCAACGATTCGACTATCAACGCAAGACGGGGGGTCCTCGCAAACAGACTGCACATTTCGAAGGTGTTCCACGCATTCGATGCGTAGATGGTGTTGTACAGTACCCGTTCAGCTGCCCGTTGAAACCTCTTGTTAACCCTGCACAGGGTGCATAGATCCGCTTTACTTTCCGCATGCTGAGCAATGAGATCACAAGTCTTTAACGACAATTCCATGTGACAGTGATGTTCTGCATTACCTGGAATCCATCGGGTAAAGTTCTGCTCGACAAAATGGGATTGGTTACTTACCAGCAGGAGTCGGTGATCGTGACAGGGTGGCGACTCGTGGGACGAAGATGGAAGTGAGAGGTTGGAACGAACAGTAGATCGAGTCTGTGTGCAACGCAAACGCAGACGTGAAATGCAGAGATTTCTTGAAAGCGATAGAGCACTTGTCCTAGCGTTTTTAAGTTCGACTGGCACTACTAAAGCGTTAACCTTTCGAAATGGGCTGCGGTAACGTCGCTAGTTGCGGACGGGCATAATTACATCATCTCGCACCTTTTGCGATCTGAGTAAACTTGGATTCGGAGTCCATTTTTACCTGCCAGAACAGTCACCCTGTCATGTGAAGAGAGAAGGGATAACCGGGATTGGAAGGTTTGATACCGTGATCGTTGGATTATGCCAGTGGGAACCCTCCACGCGAGAGTCATGTGGCCGCACCTGGGTTTGCGTGTAATAAACCGGCAGTCGGTTTACAACGAATAACCCGCGTTGACAGGCACATGGTCCAGTGCAAGAGCACTAGTAATACTACGCAGTCTCAAGAAGCACGGGAACGTAGCAATCTTGAGCTTCAGCATGGGCCATGGCATACGCATGTGGCAGTATAGCATGTCCATAGGCGCACCAGCCCTGAATATGATTAAGATAAAAAATAACTCAAGATTGAATCACGCACATTCGAATGGCTTACACTTCTGGATGTCCTATTTCCGCCAGGTGAGCATGTGAAAACATGCCGGCTGTGGGCGTCCCGCAGCAGTGTTGGGAAGACCGGCGCCATGATAAAACCTTTGTTTCATCTGAATCCCCAGTCAGGATGCATGACCACCATTAGTTGTATATATATTGGGATCGGCGGGCATATGATCGTCTTTGATCGTCTTTCTTCCCAAACCATGTAGTGTTGGAATTGCGATAAGTGCATCTTTCATTCACAAGTCAAACATGCGAAGTATGTCAACTCAGCACCCACCTAGAAAGGGGATATATTGACTTCGGGCACCATGGGGTACTTCCTTTAGATTTATTCATTTGAATACCGAGGCTAGATCAGCATGGAGTAGCATTCCTGCTAGAATAAACATGTGAAACGCTACGCAGAAGCAAGGAACTAGTTCCGCAACTTGGAAGCACAATTGTGTATCCAAGGCGACAAGGAGCGGTGATATCGGACGGAACAACATATTATCCATGTAAAACCTAGAAGGTTTGGAGATCCTTACCGATATGGTCCCCACCAAGTCGAAAATCCCTTTCGCACTGCATTCTCTATAAGCTGAGGTCAGATGTTTGGGCTTCTTAAGCACTTGACCAATGATCGTTTCAATATTTCAATACATGACTCTGTTTGGTGTACTCACGAGGAAACTGTGGGATCCCACCAGCGTTTTCATTTCGTTGAACCACGTATTCAAGTCACATCACGTTCTTCAGCCCGTTCGCAGAGCTTAGTCTGGCCATGAAGTGACTGTGAGGCATGATATGGGTTTGCTTGGTAAGGAGTGGGTTCGAGCGACAGGAAATCGCTACATCAAAGGGTAAAATTGATCCGTTATTTAAACACCTGGTAATGTATAATCATGCATTGTATAAATGGAAATGTCAGCAAAGCAAAGCAATTCGAGGGTCGGTAGATCGGTAGATCGCGGAGTGAAAAAGGAGAGCATCATACGAGCATGCGACCAAGGCCTCATTCTAGCTTCTCTAGTTCCTCTAGCCTTTGCAGGACAACATCCTTACTGGTTTCTTCCATCTCACCAGCTAAGAATATCTCGTCCAAAATGGCATACACCTGATGAGTTCGGTCGGTGAAAAAGGGAAGCTTGTATGATCGAATGAAGTTCTTACCTTGTAGAAGTTGAAAACGAGATCCAATTCGCACACGTTATCGAAAAAAGAATCTTGAGGAAAGGTTTCATCAACGATCGATGATAGCAAGTTGTCCACGAAATGCAGACTTACCAAGAATCTCTACGAAGAGATGGATAGCTTCGAGATAGGCAAGTTCGTTGTCGTTGGCATCGACGCAAACACAGAAGAAAAGGCCTGCATAGCGACGGTATACTATCTTGTGGTTCTTGAACTGCGAATCATGCGGATGAGAGAAAGCTCGTTGTTCTCCCATTACGACGACCGACCTCAACGAAGTTGGATTGGTACTTTTGATCACGAGGCGCGACTAGTCTGTGTACTTCACCCCGAAGCCTCACCTGACGAAGGCAAGGCCATTTAGCGCACTCTGACGCAAGAGACACGGTGTATCTCACCTTCTCCTCATCGTCATAAGGAACGTACCACTTTGACAGTCGGGTTTTACCTTGCCTGTTCTGTACTGTTGTTAAAAAGATAGCGTTTGAATGGGCTGAAACGAACTTACTTGCACCAATATAAACCTGATCATAGCTGCATTCCTTGGGACGGACGTCGAGGTACGTGGTCTCAATTAGGTAAGCAGAGCAGGCGTTATTGAAACTTGGTACTGGATGTAAATACACAAATTCTATGTTCGTTCGTAGTTTGCGAGGGAGAAATCATTCACTCTCATCTCACGCTCAGTTTGGCGGAGGCATAAACAGTGGTTTCAGTGACTGAACCGCCATCCTCGCATTGGTCCTCAATACACTAGCTTGCCCGCTCTGATCTCCGGAACTGATCAAGGATGCAAACCCGAGCCCTAGTTTTGACGCGGTCATCTGCACGGTCGGATTGCTTCGTGCGCTTGCGCCTTCGTTGGCATTAGTAGTCCAAAATTCGACAGCCCGCTGACGGGAGTATGGGTGCCTCAGGACAGCTTGGTGAAAGTACTTGAGGAGATGTGAACGAGGAAGAGTGCGTTCGAGGGTCCTAAGCGCTGGAATAAGCACTGCTGAGGCTGGAGGAGGAGGGTGGATGGCAGGCAGGATCTGAATGAAGACAGGAAGCGCCAAGAACAGCAAATTGCGAGCCAGGAACAGATTGTCATGCCACTGAGTTAGTGATGTTCATTGTTAAGACTTGTG
>JBBPOJ010001737.1:0-11740 GCA_038091395.1 Leccinum rimulosum
GTACATCGAGTCCGTATCACTTTTCTCGTCACCGACGCCTAATCTGTTCCATCTTACTCGCCACCTCGCTGGCCGTCTGACGAGCGTCAAACAACCCAATCCCCTTCGCCGGCGGCGCCCACCCCTCCGGAATACGCTCTTCGCCATACCACTGCTCAAGCATTGACGGCGGGACACGCCCGTCTTCCCGCTTGAGGACTAGCCAGCTCAACGCTGCTTCGCCCGTGCCGATCTCTGAATGGACCAGATCCAGCGGTGATGTCAGCCGCGCTTCCCTATCCACACGCAGTCGTGCGAAGGCATCGAGGCTCAGTCCCCGCTCATCGTGAGCGAGCGATACCACCGTGTGGAGGAGCTCCGGGTCAACAGGGATGGGTGCTTCGGCGTGCCCCGCTAGAGTGTCCCCGTGCACGAGGGACGCATCGTGCTCGATCCGGTTGTGCAGTGCGAGCTTGTCGAGGTCGAGCCTCAGGACGTCGCCACAGAGTAGGATCCCAACAAGCGCGAGCAGGATTGCGAGCGGGAACGACAAGTTGTAGACCGAGCGAACGGCCTGCACGAGCTGCCAGAAGCCAATGTTCTTGCCGTCGTGGGGGCTGTTGTGGGCTCTGAGTCGTGCTTGAAAACGTCACGAGGTTGTGAACACTTACAGGTAACCATGGTTCGCCAGCGCGTTGAGGGCGGGACAAGGAGAACGCTTGTCGCTGCGTGCAGCGGGCACGAACGGGGGATGGCTTGTGGTCGACATTGGGGAAGACAAGGAAAAAGCCCCTATGTGAAGTCAGCCTTCTTTTATACACCGCCACAACACAAACATGTATGTGGCTTAGCCTTAAAGTAAACAAACATCAAAGCGATCCTCGATAACGCGAGGAATCCGAACGGCCTTATCGACAAACCTGCAAACGGGTGATGAACCACACATGCGATTTAGAATTGGTTTCGCAGGGCTTCTTCGCGTTGTTGACTTTCTTATTCGTCTGGTATCCAGTGATCTACATTCATTTACGGGACAATCTGGGTATAACGAGTCTATATGTATGGTGGACCCAAAACTACCAGGTCATATTAGCGAGGACACATTTACAAGTAGTCAACGTACCATTCCTGAACACACCCAGTGTAAACTCCACGACGAGAAGCAAAACACCACCGCCTGGGGCAAGACGAAGCACCTTTGGTGTAAAGCCTTTGTAAAGCGCCGCCGGTCCTTCT
Organism: Leccinum rimulosum; assembly: GCA_038091395.1. Classification (NCBI taxonomy): domain Eukaryota; kingdom Fungi; phylum Basidiomycota; class Agaricomycetes; order Boletales; family Boletaceae; genus Leccinum; species Leccinum rimulosum. Next base: position 1,216 of record JBBPOJ010001737.1, read on the forward strand.
TCCCGCATTATTGTAAGAAGTCTATCGCTGCATTAACAAGTGTCATCGCAGAGCAAAGAAAACAAACGCACGCAGGGTATGTCCAATTGTATCTGGGTACTACTCCTGGGACCTTGCTGGCTCCCTGAATGCGTGACTTGACCACCTACGGACGAAGAACTCAGCTTCTTCATCGATCAACGGGTGCACCCAGACATACATCAAATGGAGTATTGATGGCTGTGCCAACGAAACCGCCCACAGCTCCGGAGACAAAGTTGTTGAATAGTTGGCCTTGAGGAGTCTGGCATTCCCTCCCTTTTTCATAATGCATATAGGCATAAAGGAGACGGTCTCACATCTGCCTTTGGCATCATGCTACGCACTTGGAATATACATCCAAAGTATCCTCCGTTCCACCAAAGGTGTCTGCCAAAAGTCGGAATCACATGTCATTAGGTGGGGAGAAGTCCTACCTCCAGAATGTTGCCTCCATCCCCGCATATAGGCCGAGAACGCCCTCTTTTCTGATTATTTGCTTGACAACATCTACTGGGCCAGCAAAAGTGCTTGTTTTGTCTTGTAACCTACAATGGTTTGTGAGCATAATATACAAGGTAATGAAAATACCCAGTTTACTTTATCTTGACAAGCTCAAACGGAACAACAACAAAGGACTCGGTAGCACCGGCAGCACAGCCGGTAATAATGGAGAGCTGCTGCGTCATCTTGCTTTCACCAGTCATGGCCAAAAATGATTTCCCCCAGAAATCATTGGCGGCGCTAATGAAGGAGAGATTAAGACATTCAAAGTCCTAAGAAAGCGGCTTACAATTTGACTGCACGTTTAGGTGCTTCTAGAAGTAATGGTGGGACCAAACCTAATAATAGGTGTTCGTGAGGATTTGGACCAAGGTTATAACACCATTGTACCTCTGTACAATTTGCCAACCCTAGACTCGGTTATTAGCATCGGCTAAAATAAACGACTAACCCACGTGAGACTTACCCTTCCTCTCGAATGATTGAGGTGAGAGTGCCTACCATACCAAGCTTGGTACTACCGGTCACGAGTTGCATACGAGTCTTGACCTGGAATCATACATATTGCACATCGAAAAACAGACACACGACGCAAAGAAATATGAGCGTACGACATCTGATAGACGACGAATGAATCATTGCGGGCCAGAACAAGACTTGGATAGTACTCACCGAGCGGGTAGAACGTGAGAATCTCCGACACGCCAGCGATGGCACCGGCGGCGAAGTTGGCATAGAAGGGAAGTGCTAGGTTTAATTATGGCAAAATGTTCCGCTTTGATGATGATCAGGGGAGACTCACGTTTGGGTTGTTGGGTAGCCATAGCAAGTATGTATATTTTGGCGCGTGTGTTTCAACTTGAAGTTTTGTTGAACGGTTGTGACACATGACTCGATCACTTTATGTGACCAGATGTCACGAATGTAGGTTCCACGCGACGATGGTATACATTGCATCCTGGCAGGAGTACCAAGAGGCTGCAGAAAACTTGTATATCAAGTCGCCGGTAAAGGTCAGTTTCGCTACCGATGACGCTCTGCTCAGCTATATCATGTCGCCTAGACACGGTATTGTGTAAAATGGAAATCATCCGAAGGAAAACTTGTACTCAAGATCACCGATGACACGACGGTATGCGATGCATGCAATCGCTGGTCTGTTTTATTTTTCATACACGTGTCCAGTGCATCAAGTTCAAAACTTACTCGTCGATCTTTCTCAATCGATTCGAGTCCCTCAATCTCTCTCTCATGCAGAAAATGCAGAACAGGCGTCCGGATCCGCCCCCGTCTGCTGCTGCTCCGCCCCCACCTTCAGCCGGCGGAGATTCAAGTCAACTACGAGCAGCGTCTCCAGCGCCCGCTGCACCGACCGGCCCGGCCGCTGGTGGACTAAAGAAGAAAAAGCCCAAGAAGAGGAAGTAGTCTGGACCACTTCGCTTCCCCGTGACAATATTGACATGCTCCGTGAGTTCCTCCATTCTATCGGACACTCTCTGCCGAGGAGATTGACGGACGCCAGGTTCTCGGCGGGGATCGTGTTTCAAAATCCTCGTCTGCAAATTTATCCAATACTGGTCTCCACCCTGCATACGCTGTGGGAGATAACTTGTAGATGCCTACCTACTATCCATGCCGATCACACAATATGTAGCAGATTGATTGTTGGATGGGCAGTTCCGAGTGTCAGCTTGTCAAGCGCCGTGTGGAGTGCATTTAATTCGATGATGAGTTGTACCTGAGGAAATCTGGGGCAGTCGATCGTGCCGCGGCCAAGACTGTAGGACAATTGCATGGTGCTATCAATGCTTTTGATGGGGAGCGGGGCCGTGGAGTTTGTTTATCTGCGTGACATGTAGTCGAGAGCCACGTCCGACTCGGTCTCACCTGCATGCATCGTACCCCTAGTACGATCTTGAGTTCGAGTGTTCGAATATACGCTATCTCTCTCGGATTCCCACAGCCCACTCGTTGGCACAACTGTTCATCCCACCCATCGACTCATCTGCGACCAGGTCGCCCGCGGAACTTGCATCATCCCGATAGTCTCAGCCCAGTGGTCGGAGCCGACTGCGCGTACTATCCACACCACAAAGTCGGCGTGCCAACGGAAAATGGCGCTGCGGCGGCTCACTGTCTCCGTGGACGGAACTATTCCGATCCCCGCCCTTCTGTACAATGACGAAGACCTTCTTTCGTCCCAAGAAGGCGTAGGCATATACGATGGGTGTGTTTCCATATCTTTCCCCCATTTTCTCCGCTAGCGATTTTCTACGTGCGATCCATCTGACGATCGGTTCATTCCATCAATCGACGCTCCACCCATCTATCTAGTCCTCAGAAAGCTGTCAATCACCAGTCGGGTGCGGTCCATGTGTCCTCGCATCGCCTCTTCTTCGTCAACTCGCATCAATCAATCTCGCGCTCCTTCAGTCTGGATCTTGCATACATCACGCGAACGGACTATTATGCGGGACTATTCATGTCCTCGCCGAAACTGTCCTTGTACCTCGATCCCACGTGCTTTTCCCTGTCTGGTAGTCAAGACGGCAGCGGTAGTGACAGCTCGGAGAGTTGGGTATGTGACGTGTGCAACCACCGCAACCCACCGGGACTCAGTCCAGCCGCTGCTCGAACATGTGCACTCTGTGGTGTACCTAGGAGCGCACTCTCGGGTTCCCCACCACCCAAGACACCGACTTTGTCTACCTCACAGCCCTCGTCGTTCGTATCTCCCCCTGTCGCTCATCCATCTCTGTCGGGGTCTGCTACCCCTCCACCGCACACTAGCGGGATATCGCCGATTGCCTGTACGGCATGTACGTTTCTGAACCATCCCTCCCTTCGAAATTGTGAGATATGCGCTTCCCCGCTACCGCTTGCTATAGGAAATCATGGGGTTAGCAGCAAATCTGCGCCGTCGTCTCGACCTGTATCCCCACCCTTCGAAGATACTCTGTCAGATCCTGCTAATCCTTTCATCAAGCTTAGCTTCCGTAAGGGTGGTGACAAGCCATTCTATGCGATTCTCAGGCGAGCTTTGAAAGCCAGGGCATGGGAGGTTGGTCCAGCGATTTGGTTCGGGAGACCCACCGCTGATTATGCGACCAGGGTAGGCAGCTTGGAAAAGGGTCCAGAAGTGGTGCTTCCAGCCTCCGTATCGTCTCTCCCGATGGGGGGCCGGCACCTACGCCTCCGAGACGGTCGGGGATTGGTAAATTAATTTTTTTAATTATGCACTTTGAGCGGGTCGCTAAAGGAATTCAATAGACGGCATCCTACGTGATGTCGAAGCATCGGCGCAAAATTCAGAATCAGAATTATCCGATGCATTGAAAGATCTCGAGGCTCTGATGGTAAAAGCTCGGGACCTTGTCCATCTCGCGGCCGAGCTCAACGAAAAGCTCGGCGCACCAGCGAACGACGGTTCTACCCTGAACAGTGCGACCTCTTCACCCTCGTCCTCGTTATTTACGACGACTTCGCTAGTTCCATCATTGGAGCCCGAGGAAGCGAAATTCATAAGGTCTTCTTTGGCTCAGTTAGGTTTGCAGATGTCCAATGCGCCGGTCACAGCGGATATGATACAGGATGAGAAAACGTGGACGGAAGAGTTGGCTCGTGAACTCGCGAGAGTGCTTCAGGGTTCATCGGATGAGGGCCCCGAACCGAAGATGGGAGGCATAATGAAGGATCGCGGCATAGTTGGTCTTGACGAGGTTTGGGGTGGGTGGAATCGTGCCAGAGGTGTAGGTAAGTCCGCGCGGAAAGCTGAGGCCGAGGATGATTGACTTGGCAACTTTTAGCGCTTATTCCACCCTCGACGTTCCTGCAAGCACTGCAGCACCTGCCTTTACATACGATGCCACCGGTCCGCAGCCGGACATTTCATTCAGGCCTGCAAGTGCTCCACACACCGCCATATACGCATGCAGCATTTACCGCACGGCTAGCCGGCCACCTAACTATCGCGGGGGTGCAGAGCACGAGTCAGATAGCGCGAGAAGAGAATATTACAATTGCGCTTGCTACGGAGATGATCCTTGTGGTGGAAGCGGATGGGGTGATATGCAGAGATGACGAACTGTCAGCAATAAGGGGTGGAAGTGGCTCTGAACTTAGATGGACGCTTAATACGTTCGAACGCTATAGTTGGGATGGCCAAATGGCGTAGTGGCCACTGGCAGAGCGAGGACGATTACGACGAAGGATGTAATAATATACCGTACGCAACGGTGTCGAGAAGACGGACCCTTGAGGCTGTGAGGTGACACGTTTTCGACGTCGACGCATCATGACTGGGATGCTGACAGGCTTGTGGCGAGCCACCCTGAGCCAGTGGCGATCTTGGCTTGCCAAAAGGGGGGCGAACGGGTGTACTAGTCTGCTTGAACATACTAATTCGACCAGTTTTTTTTAATGGCCAGGACACCACGGAGCCACGGGCCCGGTGGACTCCATAGCAATCAATTTGAAGGGTCTGGTTGTGCGACGGCACGGACACAGGGGCAAGTACAAGGTTTGCGGGAGTGGCACTAGGAGACCTGACAGGACGCGGTCCCCATGGACTGACAGGAACCTCAGCTGGTGGGCCGAATTCAGATAGCAACGGAATGAAGGGGATCACATCTTGAGGCCCCCCGTTGAACGAATCAAGGAAATAAGCGCTGGTCCACATGGCAGGGTGTCTGTCAAGCGCTTGATCAGTGACAGCCGACCGGGAAAACCATTTAGAGGGATCGCAGCGTCCCAGGCCAACCTCACTACCCGTTCCGAAGCTTTGAATGGGTAAGGGTACAATCATTACCCACGTGGGTATCATGCTCCCCCACGCACACTAGTTAGGTAATTTCAAACCTTGGCAAGTTGCGTAGGCGGTGCCGACAAGATCGGGGATGCGGCCCATCGCACATATCAGCGGGTCGCCAGCGATTCATCGATCGCCACGAGGGTACAAATTAGTATGCTAGTCCCTGATAGTGCAAGGTCCAAAGTGTCCTTCCATACCTGGCTTGGGTTGTGGCCAGATAGGCTCCGGGATGCTCCTCTGGGAGGGGGGAATGGCTTCAAAGGCCGCCATCACAGCGGGTCTCGTGCGTCTGACAAGTTGTCTGACGACGGATTGACGATCTGCTAGACCAGCTGACGACCGTGATCGAACTGTCGCTCGGGGATAGCTTGAGCCCGCACTCGCTTGCCTTCTTGGCTCGGTCCACCAGAAGGCTTGTCAATCATGGCAGGCAGGCCGTCTCTAGCCTCGCCTGCCTTCTCGACGGACGCGCCTGCGATTCGATTGGATTCCTCCGCACCCGCACAGTGCAAGGGACGGCAGTAGCAATAACAGAACAACAACTCAATTCTCTCGCAACCGAACGAGCTCTGAGCTCGTTGACGCGTGCGCGTGAGAGATGTAAATGTTTACCCAAGTTGTACTCTTCTCGGATAATTCTTTGCGGATGCAGTCATGGAATCGCGATTCGACGAGTCTTGAACGCAACTCCCACTCCCTAGTCAGGGTTAAGCTTCGCGGGAAGTGATTTTTGTTTGCCATCATGCGAAGACCCGGAGAAAACGTCCAGCGCCGACACCTCACAAGGATTGCACCCGATGCGCAATATGGATTATTATTGAGTCCGTGGCACAGCACGGCTATCATCAAGCGCAAGGTCAAGATCCCTCTTCACGTATGCGTCTGCTTGGTCCTCTTTGGTAGGTTATCGCGGAGGTGAAATCTAAAATAACGAAGCTTTATAGATGGAGTGGCATCAACCACCTTAAAGCTGTACAGACAACTCCCCGAACTTGTCTTGTCCCCCCCTCACCAGCAGGCCCAGGCCCATTCTCTTTCGTCTTCCCCTGTTCGCTTCGCTTGTCGCTATGGGTCTCACTACTAAAGGTCTCTCCCGGTCGCTCACGGCAAAAGAGCAAGACAACATTGCTCACCTCGATCGGCTCAAGTACTTCCTCGCCACCGCACCGTCCCGCTGGTCTTCGGCTGGTTCCTCGCGAGCCGCAGACGACGTGTCAGGCGACCCCGCCTCCGTCGCTCACACTTCCTTTCACCCTTCCATGAATCGGTTCCTCCTTCCGTCTTCTGAGTATGTCTCCTGCGTCCTCTGGTCCGGCATTTACCACATCACTGGGACCGACATCGTACGCGCTTTGGTATTTCGATTCGAGGCTTTTGGTCGGCCTGTTCGAAACATGAAAAAGTTCGAGGAGGGTGTCTTCAGCGACCTCCGAAATCTCAAACCAGGCGTGGACGCCACCCTTGAAGAGCCCAAGGTACGTGATTTTCAGCCACAATCTCTCGCGCCACTCGTTGAGCCACGTTTATCGCAGTCACCCTTCTTGGATCTTTTGTTCAAATACCAGTGTATCCGCACTCAGAAAAAGCAAAAGGTGTTTTACTGGTGAGTACAATCATTCACGTTTTTCCTGATTTGTTCCCATTTATAAATGTGCACAGGTACTCCGTTCCCCATGATCGCCTGTTCTTGGATGCCTTGGAACGGGACCTCAAGCGGGAGAAGATGGGTCTGGAGCCCACGACCGTGGTCGTCGGTGAACCCGCGTTATCGTTCACGTACGAACCCCAGCGCAGCCTCTACGAGCAATTCGGGAAAGTGATGGGCGGCCGGGAAGCAGAGGGAGATAACCTGGCCCGCGACGTAGTCGTCTCGCCATCCGTGGGTGATGGTGATGGACACCTGCTCCCTGGTGCCACTCAACACAACATGATCCGTATCGAGGGTACTGGAGCCAGCCAACTCCCGACAACTGCCCAACGTCCCCATCTTCCATTTATGCCGTTCACTCTCTTTGAAGGCTCCCCGACATACAAGCAACGCCGCAAAAAGCCGGCAAGTAAAATTCATCCCGGTAATCTCTCGGGCTCCAGTCGCAGCCCGGTCGAAGGACATCATTCTCGTCACGACCCCGCTAATGTGGGTGGCGGTTACGGAACCAGTGACCGCGCGACCACCGCCGCGGATATGTTCATTGCACAGACTAGGTGTGACCCCAAGGCCCCTGGAACGCCACCCACGGATTTCAGTTCATCTGGACTTGCGCCCGGCTTATCTAATGTCTCCGTTGATGGTGGAGTGTACCCTGCATACGAACATCCTGGCTGCGACGACTCGGCGCAGAGGTTATCGCACTCTTCTTATCTTTGCCCCAACAACGAAAACGCTACCCTGTCATCCTACCCCCACAGCGCGGATTCTTCCGGACCCGACAGCCCAGTTATGTCCAAGGCCTTTGTCTGTCCTCTTTTTTGCTGTGGTCGGTTATTCAAGCGCATGGAGCACCTCAAGCGTCACGTTCGCACACACACAATGGAGCGTCCGTATCAATGCGACCGTTGTATGAAGCGGTTCTCGAGGTCCGACAACCTCAATCAGCACTTGCGCATTCATTTCCGTGCGGATGGGGATGACGCAAGCAACGGGGATTTCCGGGCTTCTGATATCGACACCGAAAGTCAGGGGATGGACGAGCGCGACTTCGCACTCTCTTCGTCTCTGCCGTTTTCGAATGGGATGCCCAATCTGGATATATGCGAAGTAGAGGTGGCTGGTCACCTGCAGGATATTCACGGCGATGAGGAAGGTCTCGTGGCCGCGCCCGGAGCGTTGACATCGGGCTGGAACGCCGCCTCGCATTCCAATATGAATACGTATTACTCGCACCATGTCCCCTCGGTCGTCGACACGCCCAGTCCGGACAGCGATATGCCCGCTCTTGGTTTCCTCCACTCCGTCGACACATCTAACATGGCCTGGGGCAATATCCCTCATCTTCCTCCCACTCCTGACTCTGCATCCTCGCACTGTGGAGAGCCAATCATGGCTTCCCTTTCCGCGCCTTCCTGCAGACCGGAGCTCGAGCAAGTGTCGCTTCATCGGTCTGTAATGACTCGCGGTGTAGGTGGTCCGATCAGGCGCCATAGGAGCATGACGCCTTCTTTGCTGAAAGGTTTCGACCGTGGTCAATCGCCGCCCAGCCGTGGATACCACCCATATCCGCCCGTCTCTGCTAGCCAGTCGCGTGCGAGTTCCAGTACATCGAGCCCATCCAGCCTCGCCTGTTCGCCGGATATTCCTGCCATGTCGCCTGTCTCCCTTAGTGACAGCTCTGTCAACGCTCCGCCACACTGCGTTCCCGCAGCCTCGCAAATGCCTATGGGTTATGACGTTGTTTCCTCCAACAGGATGTCATATTATGACAGCCCGCTGGAAACCAATCATCATTCTTACTCTGCCAATTATTTTGATTCGAATCCTCTGTTTTCTAGTGCATAGACTGTTGTGGTTGTGGTCTGTTCATTCGACGTTCTTGTTTTTGTTTCAAGTAATATATCGATCACTATAGCCTTTAGGAACTCTCCGTCACTCGACCGCTCTGTATCGCTGCAAATTATTTATCTACCTGCCTACCGTATACTAATACATGCTTCACATTATAATGTCGTACTGCGGTCCGGTCGCTGAGCTCGTCGTGCAATGTCTGTTCGATCACCTAGAAACCACGTGCTTCTGCGCCGGATGAGTTCCCCCCACCTTCCCCTTTCGCCCCTTCTTTTTTCTCCTGCCCTCGATACGTGCCAAAAAATTAATCCGCCACCCCTGCAATCTCCGTTGAGCGTCTCCGCCAACGTTCACATCGGTGCACCCACAATTGACATTCTCTATCGCCCTCTCTCGCCCACGAAATATGTTCCCCCCGTATTTGTAATTCGGTAGTTGGTTAGAATGGACCAACAGATTGGAATGGAAGGGGACGATCGTGATCGAGAGATCGCCAGACGAAGAACTGACTCTTTTGCTTCCTTTTCTTTCCCTTTTCCCATACGTTCCTTACGCCCGAGTGTGGAGTGTGGAGTCCAACTCCATCATGCGCCTTGCGTATCTTGATTTGATTTGATTTGAACCGATGGCCGGTGCAGAGCGCGGAATGGCGAACCGGTGTCCGGCGACGGACGGTGACGGGAGCGTTCATTGTTCGAAGCATCGGATTGATGGGATGATGGTGATCAACTCATGACGAGAACGACCCCCCTTTCTTTCCTGCCTTGCCTTCGAGTCCCCCCCCCCCCTTCTGATCGTTCCTTTTGAGCGCGCCTCCCGACGTCATCATTATCTATATCAATTTGTGTGTTCGCAAGTGGCGGCCCGGCCCCAATCAGTTGTGCCTGACCACAGAATCGCACCCAAAAGTGTACACACCACTATCAGATTACGATTGCGATTATGTGATGCTACTTCCCAATTTTCTTGGACGTCGGGTAAACGATAACAGGAAAAAAAAAGGGTGTGAGGGTTGAATCAGTCATGCAATATCGGTTGTTTTTCTCCCCTATTGAATTGGAGGACAAGCTTTTTCTGCCCACATGGCGTGACAGGGAACTATCGGGACAGGGTTCAAGGATCTTGTGCGACTGGTCGGACACAATGAGCCCTCCGTAGGACCGGGGAAAAACGTTAACTCGCACGTGCGAGCGGCGCGGATGTAGTTTATGTTCAGGGCTGGTTGGCCAGGAAAGTGAGGGAAATGCAGTGATGACGACGACGACAACGACGGACCATTGATTCAGGACGATAACGGAAAGTTCTGGTCATAGTTCGCCGGTGCATAGTCTCTCCGAGTCGCGGGTCCCCTGCCACGTATGTACGATAAACGGTGCAGCAGCACGACGTAGAACGTCCTTCCAGGGACCCGTATTGCACGCCTGATTTAATAGGCAAACTTGAAGCTAATGTGACTCGGGTCTCGTAACTTTGGGGCCGAGGAGTACAGAGAACGAGCGTGCTCGGGGAAAAGGAACCCTTGCCGCGCTTCTTTTCTTTGAGTTCGGGTTTGCGTAATTGAACACGAGACTTGCTTCATTGGGGTCCGATCATCGCAGAAGGGTTGAACTTGCGCGCTTGAGCTGGGCATGAACCTTCATCCTTCACTGAGGCTCTGTATTGCGAGGACTCGGAGGATATACTTGACCCCG
>JBBPOJ010001738.1:0-11718 GCA_038091395.1 Leccinum rimulosum
CGTAGAGGAGCTACCTGCAAAGATGAAGGAATTCCTCGAATATGATGAATCGAAGCCCGTCTTGATGGAATGCATAGTAGAGAGGAACGAGCACGTATACCCGATGGTACGTCCTCGGCCTTCATGATCTGTTTCGCCTGTCGCTGACCTGCCCTTAGGTGCCAGCCGGCAAGGCCCTACACGAACAGGTCCTTCACCCAACCTTGAGACCAAAAGCGAAATCCGATACTTGAACGCCTGTGTTTATCTTAGAATTTTGTGTCGACAACATCTAACAAAAAAAGTCTCGGTCTTTTGCTTCTTCTTTGGCATTTCACTAAATGTATTATGGTCAACCTGTACCAACATTCTGCAGCGGTCTATGCCGCGCGAGCCGCCCTTTTACTCATTTTATCTGAATCAGATACATTCCTTTTCTTTCTTTCTTTCATTCATTCCGGACAGTCTTGGGAAGACAAAAACGGGATGTCGAATCCCGGTGGTATATCTTGTCCTCGGGTGGTTTACTTTGGATGTAAATGCGATGCCTTTTTCACATTTGCCTGGACGCTTTCCAATCACAGGGTTTTACATCCTCTGCGAGCGCCGCAGTCGAACCGCTTCAGCAGCCAACCGAGACTTTTTCCAAGACGGCCGACGCCTTGCAATGTGGGCCGTGCACTAGGACGAGGCTGCTACATAGCACCGAGGCACTCGACGGCGTTGTCTCTGCCCCGCCTCACGGTTTTGGCTGACCGAGCATCGAACGACGCTGCTAACTGCGGATGTCTCTTAGGTCCCGTAAAGAGGTCGCCATTGCTGGCGCACAGCACTCCAAGCCCAATGGGGAGCATGCCAATGTTTTGGAGCCGTCTTCCATCCTACATGCCATCATTCAGGTGGCCTCTTCCTCGTTGACATGGTCACAATTGGCCGTCGGGCGAAACCCTATTATTCGGCGACCCATATCGGGGTGACAGCACAGAAGTTCCATCCAACTGTTCATATAGATTGGGAAGAACGACCACCTTTGACGTCCTGGATAAGACGTCCAAGATATAAATCCAGTCATCCTACTAAAAGTTGAGGAGATACCCTCGTCTCCGAGCTACAACACAATAGTAACACAACAAGCTTCGGCAATCATGGGCATTCCGGCATATTGGCAGACCTCCGACGGCTATCCAACTACCCGTTTCAACTTGCACCGTGCCTTGTCTGGCGTTCGTCTCGGTTATTCTGCCCGGACCAGCAAAGCTGACAAGGGATCGTACCCCTGCGTTACGCCCAGCCGAAGAAACGGAACACGAAAAGGAAAAGATGTGCGAGGCCGGACAAACGGCAGTGGAACTCGGATCGGGCAACTGTTCCGTTCTCTTGTTGTCAAAGTTCCCTACAACAAAGGTAAATACGCGTCGTCCTGGCGCACCGCCGTTCGTTTCGCGTCGGGCTAACGGAGAGAACATAGGACAATTGTGCAAACGTTTGGTGCACTTGATCAGAAAGAACTTTGTCGTGCAGGTCCACTAGCGTAAGAGTGATCTAATGGACTCGTTTCTCCTTCTCCGCGAACTTATTTTTGTCTTGGATTATCTTGAAATTTTGTGTCGACGGCATCTAATCCAGAAAAAAGTCTTGGTTTTTTGCTACTTCTCCTTTTGGCATTTCGCTAAATCATGTATCATGCTCAACGGGCCGTGTACCGAGAATTCTGCGGCGGTCGATGCCTCGCCCCTTTTACTCATTCGCTAGGTTGTTATCTGAATCACGTACATGCATTTTTCTTTTCTTTTTCAATCCAAAGATTCCAAACGATCTTGAAGATAAAAACGGGATGTCGAATCCCGGTGGTATATCTTGTCCTGGGTGGTTTACACTAGATGTATTTGGATGCAATGCCTTTTTCACGTTCCTTTTCGAATTGAATCAAGGGTCTCACGTCCCCTGCGAAGGCCGCGGTCGAACCGCTTCAGCACCGTCTTATCGCCGTGGCCAAGTGCCAGCCAAGATATTTGCCAAAATGCGACACCTTGTGGAGTGTGGAATTGAAAAGCATTGCATGCGGCTTCGCTCACACAGCCTATCCGACTAGGCACTGACGAGTAGTAGGACCAGATTGCTATGACATGGCATCGAGGCAAATCAACTGATCCTGTCAACGGCGTTGTCTCTACCCCGCCTCACGGTCTTGGCTGACCGCACGCAGTCCACCACTACTATCTTACATAGCTGCCCCAGTGTTCAGTGATATCATGATCATAGCCTGAGTGATCAGGCTGAAACTTCAGGACGAGGCTGGTCTTTGCTGTGGGGCGATGCGATACGATGTTTCTGACAACACGCCCAAAGGTTGACTTGGGTCCTTCTGGTCAATTCCGAAAGAAATAATCGTATTAGGGAGCACTCTGCAAAACGTCACGGTAGTATGGACGATCACAGCCTCGCCAGGGTCTAGGACTGCCCCCGCTCGCTTAAATGTTGACCAAATAGGACCAAAGCACAAACGCTCCGGATAGAAAAGGTGCTGGCGTTGCGGTGGACTTTTCGCTATCATCATTTAACACCCCCCAATCGGCTTACCAGCCAATCTTCAACCAGATAGTTGGATCCAAAGCATACTTATTTGTAATTGCAAACTTGCAAGCACCCGCGGGGCTCCCATGGGTAAGTCCATGTGGAATGAGTCATCGACTTTCAGATATCTGACCTCACCCCAGAACCGCCCGCGGAAGTCATAACGAAGACCACAAGCATGCACACAAGATCCGAATTCCCAAGAGATAGATCAAGATTTAAAGGCAAACACACCAAGGTTTGGTTTCACCTTGACCGGCAAGGCAGCATTGTCGCTCACCACGTCGACCTATAGACTTTTTTTTCCGCTGCGACGATTTCGTAGTCTCCATACGGGGGCAAGTCGACGCAGCAACCATCGGCAGCTCGAAAAGCAATATGCACAGAACCCTAGGTCGAGTTTTTCGGGCCCTCGATCTTGTCCCCTCGACTGACGTGCGTGTAGTGCCGTCCGTTTTTTCAGACGACTCAAACGACCCGAACGTGTCGCGGGGCTCATAACATATCTATCGTCGCTGTCGCTTTCACTACCCGCTCGATCGGAACGAAACCCATCGACGTCATCCGAGTTTTCTTCTTCGAAGAAGTAAAACGAATGTAGCCGGGCATTATGACTATCGCACGCATAGTGCGGATTCCTTTGGTGTACTCCCTGGTATGATTTATTTTTTCCACGGGCAACGGTATTGGAGAGAAAGAGAAGAGAGAAGTCGCCAGCGCAGATTGGAGGGGAGGGAACTCAACCTCTGGCGTTGTTGTAGATGCCTGGAGTAGCTGGTCTGCTCGTGCGATCATCTCCAGGGAGTCGGCTCACCTTGCACGCATGTAATCGTTGGCTATTTTTTAAAGAAAAACATATAGATTTTCAGAGCAAACATGATTGAATTTTGTTTGCCTGATTCGACGTGCTAGAAGATCGGTGAGTCGTTAATTTCACGTCGCGTTGAATCGTTGTGCAGGACGATCAACTTGCTTGCCTCTGTCGGTGGACTCCTGTGGCGAGGACGTGGGGTAATATTCTAGTACTGGCCTTCTACTTACCAAGTACTAGCTTGGAAATCTGAGAACTCCTACTGAGTAACAAAGTGGAGCCCACTGGAGCCTATATAAACATACCACAGCTTGGCTCCACTCACATAAACTTCACCCACAACGATCACCACGACTGATCAATCTAGGCTTCTCTTTCTTCCCCATGGGACCAACCGCGCATCCCCGACTCGGAGACACCGAAGACACGTCATAATATTATGTGTTATCCGGGCCGATCAACGGTTCACGTCGCCGCCGTGATACGACTAACTATAGTAGCTCTGAGCGAGATTCAGATCTCAGACTGGGAATCGCTCGCTCATCCCGCAGAGCATTCTGAACAAATGGGTCCGACGATGATCAGACACGACCTTGGGTACCCTGGACAGCAAGTCGCGAAATGGTGGCTGGTGTTTGTCGATGCCGGCAGCGGCGATACTGGAGCCCTTCCCCCACAAGCGCACACATACCTCCAGGCTTCCCTATGAACTCCTTGAGAAGCGCCTAGCCTCCTCAGGTTGGTAAAGTAACATAATGAGGACAAACGCCGACCACCACACAATTGCCGCTGCCGCTGCCACCATCACCAAGCATTGCTACAGCAGGATGGTGTCCTAAGCTCAACTTAGGCGAGGGCTTTCGGCCCTGAAGGTAAAAGCTTCAAGCTGAAACTCAAACTGAATCATTGATGCAAGGCTCGAACGATTGGTTGAAGGTCGAGAACGAGCCAAATCCTGGACTTCAACTTGTTCCCTGAAAGTTTTTGCTCGAACAAGGATCCCATTGAAGCCGCCGATAGTGATTCAGGAAAGACCTAACCCAACGTGCGCCTGCGCGAGGGAGAACGACTCGGCGACTTGCAGACTTGCCAGGGTCGGGCCGGTGATGGCTCCAAACGACCCGTGTATCGGAGGTGAGTCAGGTGACGTGAGCTGAAAATGAACTTGGAGGCTTGCCACACTGAAGTCTTCGCGAATCGCAGCCAACTAGCGCACTAGATTGGACGACGTCACTGTATTAAACCCTGGTGAGCTTACCCTATGTTGGAGGCCTGGCCAGCGAGCCTGGCAGGGAAGTGCGCTAATTTCCAACGCCATGTGATTGGTGAGCTTTTTCCTTATTTGGAAAGGAAAGATTTTGGAGTGCGGATGTCGCCGCCGCATCTGGCGCTTGGAGTGCTGGGGCCCGATGGCAAGCATGCCAATGTTTTGGAGGCCCTCCATCCTACAAGCGACGGTTGGCCTCTGCCTCGTCGTTGACATGGTCTCAATTGGCCGAAGGGCCAAATGCTATCACCACTTGCAAATTGCTTGGAAGGGGTCACAGAAGTTCCATCTTACACTGGCAGTTCACATAGATTTGGAAGAACGACCACCCTTGTCAGACGCCCTGAATAAGTCGTCCAGAGATATATAACCAGTACCCGGCCAAAGTAGAGGAGACTCAGTGACATCCTCCGAGTCGTCTCCAAGCTCTAACACAACAAGCTTCAGAAATCATGGGTATTCCGGCAGAGTGTTACCAGACCCCCTATCCAACTACTCCTTCCAACTCGCATGATACCATGTCTGGCGTTCGTTTCGGGGTTCGTAACGGGCCCAGCAAAGCCGGCTTGAAGGGAGCATACCCCAAAGTTGCTCCGAGTCGGCGTGGAACGGCAAAATCCAGCGACGAAACCGAAGCCGAAGCCGAACATGGTCATGGTCAGAAAAGACGAGAGCAACTCGGAGGAGGTCTTGGTAATCAACCGATTGCCAAAGAAGAGAAAAAGGAAAAGGAAAAGACTCGGACGTCCGAGTCTGGTGACCGTCCGACCAGCAGTGGCACTCGGATCGGACACCTGTGCCATACTGTTATTGTCAAATTTCCGTACAAAGGTACGTCCGCGTCGTTCTCGCGCACCTTTATTTCGCGTCGGGCTGACGGAGAGCACACAGAACAAGTGCACGAACGTTTGTCGCACCTCACAAAGCACATCCGAGTCGTGCGGGTTCACTAGTGTAAGCGTGATCTACTTGACTCAGTTTTCCTTATCTGGGACTGATTTTCGTCTTTTGGTTTCGCCTAGTTCGTAAAGATAGTCGGACCACTCGGGAAGAGTAGGGCCGGCGTGACGCGGCGATCGAGGAAGCCCTCTTACGGGAAGTCGTAAAGGCGAGTTGCTGCAGGGACCCTACGTCACATGGGGACGGCCAGCTTCGGAGGGGGCCAGACGAACAGGGACCCACCAGGAACCACACGAGCCCATTGGGGGGACCTTGTTCCTAGCAGCCATTGCCCTCTGTTGGCAACCATAAACCAATGCAGCAAGGTCTAGTCCTGAAGAAGACACGGAGACGTCGATAAGGAGGTCAGATACGATACACGTACATTAAGTGTCATGGGGATGGATGAATGGGAAGGCTTCGCTGAATTGGCCAGGGGAATAATCAGGCCATGCGTTGTCATGAAATACAAAGAGAAATTGCAATGTATGGCGTTGGATCCAAGTATGAAGGGACGTTGTAAATGAAACACGACGTGATGAGGTTGGCATATATCGTGGCGGTGCTCCGGCCGCTTATCAGACCGGTTGATTTGGGACGAGATCGAGAGTCAGTCAAAGGGCCCAAATACTCTTGTCCAACGGATATCAATACATCATTGTTAACGAACGATCCGTCGCGTGGCATCGCTGGCGTGGTATGGCGGCATCGCCACCCTGACGTTCAACAGGAGCCACAAAAACCCGAGCATTGAAGGGGCGGCCAGGCCCACGATAAGTCCAGCCAAGAGGGGTGAAACTGTTCTAAATGGGGTGTCATTACCAGGTCGACATCAACAATGCGGACAACTCGAGGCATAGTGAAAGGTGCATATCCGGAAAGTATTGGAGTCCCCGGAATCAGGGATGGATGGGCCTGTGAGTCTGAGGCTCGGAGTGACATGGCTGGCACGAAGGGGCGAAGATCAATGAAAGACTTGTTTTATTGATATAGAGCGACGAACAGCCATCGAGGAAACGTTTAATTGGCGTGTTAAGAGGGGTCGTTCTTTGGAGCGAGACACGAAGACGGTGCGACCGGAGGAACGACGTCCGGCAATAATGAGAAGGCGGGAATCGGGCTTTCTATCCAACATAGTGGCAGAAGGATTGGAGGAAGCACTTGACGTTCTGGGCCTTCATCACTTGCTTCGAGACTAGGGTGGAAGATGTGTTCAGAGATACTCAGTACGGTTGCGCAACGGTCATGAATTACTATAATGCGCCGCAGTGGGCAGGGTCGGGGACTTCTGCAGGATAGACGTTTTGCGGAACAACTGTTAGTAAAGCACACACCTCCTGCAGGTACATGGATGGCATCCAAGTGACCGTATCACAAAGCTCAAGCCTAGGCATCCACAAAATCATCCGATGCAAGGGCAGTCCTATTCTCCATTTGGTAATACCCGCAGCAATGAGGCAAGCTCGACGTAAAGATCGGATGCCCGCAATTTCCATGAGATCCGTTTGAGCCCGCGTGGTGAGAGACTACCGACCATGCGTAGCGGGTGCAGAGGGAAGATGACGAGGCGTGACGAAAAATTAATGAGAGCAAAAAAGTGGATGAATGCAACGTATGTAGTTGATACGTCAACGAGTAAATTGCCGATCGATCTGACTTCCTGATTACACGGTCCATTATCTCCATCAATCAGTAGAACTTTTTGCCGCCCGACGGTCGTTTACGTCTTCTGACCTGCGGACGGGAAGGCGTTCTGGATAGATGATACCTGGCGCGCGTGATCTTGCAGTCAGAGAATCAAGAGGCATTAGTGGCTCGATGCAACGGATGTTAAACTGTTAATCGATTCGACGACGCCACGATCAATAAACAACAGAGTCTAGGAGAAACAGCGCGATGCATTACTCACTTTTTACGTCCCTCGTCAAGATTGGTACTAGTACACAGAACGGCCAATTACAGCGGCATGGCAAAGTTGAGCTGGCAGCGTCCAATAGTCATGCAGTTTTCCATTTCGCGATGACGTCCAATTGACACGGTCAGGGAGAGAAAGAAGCACCAAGTCAAAATCCAAAATCAAATAATCGGGAAGGTTGTACTCCATATCCGACAATCCACTGTGGATTCCTGCTCGACCCCACGCATTGATGTGAAGTGATCTTACTTTTGCTCTCTGGCACACCATGGTCTCCTTGCCGAACATCATGCCATAGCGTGCACGTCAGCCATTCGGAAGGTCGGCTGGGATGAATAAACGGAGATCAGTCAGTAAAGGGGTTATCATCTATTCATCTTTGAATGCTCGCCTAGCAGTGACTCTCTGAGTCGGAAGAAGAGCCAATATGAACTTTTTCTCACGACATGGTGTCGGAAGTACTACGACGTACTTTGTCAAATTGTGATGCAGCAGCGAATCCTTGCAGCAACGCAGCCGCAATTGATTGTTGATGCATTTGGCTGGCAGGGTCTCACTGGGTCACGACGAGTGGTACGATGTCCCTTTTCCGCATCCCCTGTCTCTTCATCTCGAAGCATCATCCACCCCCAAACCTTGCAAAAACTGCTCTTCGGTGTTCGAACGTTCGACCCCGGGGGTGGGTTACTCCCAAAGATCCGCACAACTTGCTGAACAGTCCCGGAATGGAAGACGACTCTCAAAGTTTGGTTCCGCGAGTATCCATTCTCGCAGTACTGGGCATGTATGTATCGCAATAATGAACGTCCAGCATTGACCAAGCACCGCGCTTCGCCTCGGAAAAGAAAGCTAATTCAAACAGAGAAGAAGAAAAATCAACTTCGACACGCAGGCGCTCAAATCGGATATGAAAGCGAACTGTTTGATTAATGTTGAACGACGCCAACCCTGGACCCCCTTTTTTCTTCATCCTGACTCTTCCTCCACCCGAACCTCCAGGTACCAGATGTGAGACTGGGGGGTGTCGTATCCCGGAGTGTCTTTCTCGGACCAGATGTATAGAGTGGAACCATAGGCAGGAATAGGAGCAAACGCCACGAGGCTACAGCACGCCGGACGCACTGCTCACGAGCACAGCAGACGACGAACTGGTCCAAAGCGGCTCCGGCGTCTAGTGGACCGGTTCGCACTGGCCGCGGACAATGACCCTTGCCTTTTCCTCGTGGAGAGCGTCCGCCACCTGACCCCCCTCCTCCAAAGATTGAATATGGACCCTTGAATCAGATTCACGCGACGTGAAACGTGAAATATGGACGTAGACGTGCGCGCGTGCACGTTCAATGTCGACTCGAAAGAACGAGGCCCTTTCAGAGCCACGCGCCACGCACGTCGCCAAGATGTCAATGTCAACGTCTTTGTATGTTTCTTCCTTTCAGCCCTTTCATCAGCCCCTTTCTTCCTTGTGTCCCACAGCATCTCCTCCCTGCCGCTGTCATCGTCATCCGTCAATTCATTTATGAACAAAGGTTCACGTCACCCGCAGCCAAGCTAATCTCTCGCTCAAATCTCGCGCGTGCGCACGTGAAATGAGAAAGGGATGCGTTCGCGACGTCATTGACGGTTTTCAACATATCAAAACATTCATATTTAGGCGCTGCTGTGGGTCGAGCGAGCCGGCGCGACGCGTCAATCAATCAATCCAGTGGCCAATGGCGATTCGATCCTGTCCACGGTTCGACATTAATACAATTCGATTGCCGATGCGGTGAAGGCGCAGCGCAGATGTGACCCTTCGATTACTCTTTGGCGATGACTCGATGACGAAACCTCGTTCGAAGTCCCAGCCCCAGTGACGATCGATGGCCATGATGTGGACCTGAGATTTGTCAGTTACCCGTGGTGACGTGTCTGCCGGCAGTGCGATTTCCACATCGGGTGATCCTAGAGCCTCCATCGTTCCTTCGAGGGAGATGTTCTCGCGTAGATGTGGATATGTGTGAGGCACTGGAGGGGACGATCGCCGTTGGACTCCAGCTTGGGCATCGGATCGTATTTCGAAAGTATCCGAGTGAGTGCTAGCTTTGCATTGAATTGCTTCGTCGATCGAGGACGAGGTGTGTGGATCAGTCGTTCGCCGAGGAGTGGCACGTCTCGTCGATATCGGAGGTACGCACGCACATGGCTACAATGTACCAAATGTACCATGTATGTAGGGTTTCATTTAGGGGGACGAAAGCAGCCAACCACGATACGGCCAAGTCGGATGGAACCAACCGGAGATCACCGAAATGAAATCACAAAGGTTTCTTTGTTGCCCGCCGGCCCCCGGGGGTCCCTACGTCAAGATTCGCCGGTTGACGAAATCACGATTAGTACTGATGGGCCTATGATCTTGGCGATGGCTGGGTGATAGGCAATCGCTGTGCAAGGAACGAAAAACGACGTGTCTGCCGGGTATCGATCAATTGATTTATAAGATTTTTATAAGGCGTCACGTTCTCCGGGTCGAAGATCGAGAGGCTCCTTGTCTAGTATTACTATCATGATTGCGTAGAACGTTGGGAACGTTTCAAGCTTGCACTCCTTAGGGAGCTCTGGACTTCAGAGTTCCCCGACACATGTGGGAGAATGTCCGGTGTTTCGTTTCGTTTCTCTCCTTTCTTCCCTTTCCGACTTTCTTCTTTTCTTTGTTCCCGTTCTTCCTCTTTCTTTCCTTTTTGCTCGGCGAGAAACACCGACTCCTTTGTTAGTAAGTTCGTAATCAAGCAGAGCACCCTGATTACGCGCGATTGACGGATCGTCGGATATGATATTCGGTTGCCATTCGGATGACCGGTCAAACCGTCCGTTGGAACGCCGGCTGTATCAGTCGAGCCATCTCGGCATGTACCACTTGAAGCAACCCACACCCACACGCTCACACTACGACTTCCTGCGGGACGGTCTCCCCGTTCATTTCGTCGTTCGGTTCTGTAGTTCGCTATAGAACGGAAAGTAGCATATGGTGCATATGTGCATAACGACACCATAACGTGTCCCTTCCCTCTGCTTTCTGTCAGAATCCCTTTCAGACTTGCTCTCGTAATCTATAGGTTCGAACCCCCGCTTAGCACGAGTGAATTGATAAGCAAAACCTCTCAGGGAGGACGTTCCCGTTAGCTGGGCGCGTTCTTCTTCGTTTCGCGGCTTTTTTTGAGATTAGAGAGTGATCCAATGATCAAACAACAAAGCACAGGACCAAAAGGCAAATTCGGGCCAACGGTTAACCTCTCTTTATCGCCGCACGACACCAGTGCAATATTTTGATAGCCGTGAAGGTATCGCATCCGGCGGTAAGGACCGACTCGACCCCTCCTCCCTCCTCCCGGGCCTCTCCAAGTTTTCCCTCGCCCTCGTAGAATCTCGGGCCGATGGCCAGCACGAGATATGTCATCACATATTTGGTCCCGACGGGATATCATGCATCATGAATCATGAATTAGATCGGTGGCGACGTGTCATCCCTCCTTCGCTATCCATATCTTGATAATACATTTCCACGGGCCGTGTTCTGATTCTGCCAATGATACTTCCAGTGCGTGCCGTGCATGTGTGTATGACAGTGTGTGCTGGCTGCACATGACATCGTCTAGCTCTAATCCTGTCACCCGTATACGTATCATCTTATCAGTTTCGAACGACGGCTCGAAAGATTGGGGATAGCCCTGCACTGTAATCATGCATTGGCTCTAAACTCCGGTCGCGGTCATTGATTCATCTTATCTATACCATCCCGGGGTGATTTGGCGAGCGATCCGCGAAGCAAGGAAAGAACTGACAACTTGAACAACCGGAGATACTTTGGAGCTTTAATCGCCGTCGTCACGGTATACGCCATCATGCATCATGATCCATCCCATGTTCGCTGGCACACATGCGTACTAGGCACAGACACTGCACTGCAGTGCTCCAGATCATCACATCACGGGATTACTGCGATTGCGATGCTTTTTTGACGTGCTCGGTGATCCAGGGACAAGGAACGCCGAAAGCGAGAGAGGGGAGAACGGTGTGGTTAACTGCGCATGCAAACGGCCGGCGGAAAGGCCGCCGTGCGAGGAGAACGACGATTGTGGGGGTCGATACCGTCTAATTGCCACTGGCTCAACCGAAGCTTGCCCCGCAAAATCCCGGGCCTGGAAAGGGTAGAGCCAGAGCGAGTCGAGAGAGGAGAGCACGCCCGGGCCTCGGANG
>JBBPOJ010001739.1:0-11713 GCA_038091395.1 Leccinum rimulosum
TGGGAGCACGGACTGGAATTCAGTTCCTGGAAGCATATCCGAGAGCTTGGATGAAGCGGCCTGGGGGGCGGGACGATGAGTTCTGGAGGTCTGGAATTGAACAGAAGACGGGCACGTACTGGCAGACGAAGGAGACCCTTGGGTGCAGCGACAACAAGCGGTTTGCGATAGTTCCTTTTCATCTGTCGACGAAGGAGATGGAAGTACTGCGCTGGGGTGGTTGGGAAAACCACATGCATGTTGACGTTCGCCTTCGATTCCTGGGCGTAAGGATCGTTTGTGAGCTGTTTTTTTTGACAATTGATCAGTACGAGTTGGATGCGCATGTGCAGTCGAATGATATGTACCTGCAGCATCCTTTCGATGCGACTAGAAGAGTGTTCCGGTCCAGCGCCATCTAAACCGTGAGGCAGCAAGAGTACGATCCCACTTTGCTTCCACCACTTGGCTGCAATCGCAAAATGACGCTAGTGCGAAGACAGGGAAAGCTTGGTCACTCACTTTCGGCGCTCGATACAAACGTATCAATGATGATTTGAGCGCCATTAAAGAAATCGCCGAACTAACATGCAGAGCTCGGTCAACCATCCGCATCGCGAAGACGAGAGCATGAGCATGAGCATACCTGAGCCTCCCAGACGGACAATAGATCGGGCCTCTCCCATGAAGCGCCATACTCGAACTGTGGAATGCTCAAAAACTATCAACGCTATATCGCAGAGTTCTCACCCCAAGGACAGCCATCTCGCTCAAAGAACCTAAAGGAATCTCTTCAGCCAATGGCCCACATATCAGAGTACAAATTGCCCACTGTTCGCAAGCTCGAGTTTCCCAATCGCCCCAGTGAGTGCATGGTTCAATGGAACGATCACTCCTTCCGTGTTCTGGTCGACGAGCATGGCATGACTTTATGACATCAGAATACGATATCATACCAAAATTGACGTGGACGTACCGGTGACTAAACGTTCCTCGACCTACATCTTGTCCAGCCATCCGAACGTCGTATCCGTCGACCATGAGCGTCCCAAGCGCCAACGCCTACAAAAATCCCAAAGAGTATAAGAACTTGGAATACAAAGAGCGCAAGGAGCGTACTTCCGCAGTCCCCCAGTCGATGCCCTCTCCCTTGTCCAAGCTTGCCAACCGGCTCTTGACATGGCGCTGTAATCGTGGATGGATCTCCTAAAGGAATGACCACGATCATATTCATATTTTGCACAGAACGGAGAAATGTGGATACATACGAATCCACCCGGAACCTTGACGCTTCCCCTGCCAGCCTTTTGGAGCAGGTCAGCAGGTGCCCCCGTGTCGAACGTCTTTGCTTCCTCCGAACCCGGCCAGACAACAGGTACCTCCTTCCCATCGATGACAACCGACTCCCACTGGGAATTAAAGTTGACCAAAGGAGGGGAATATGTTGCCGAGGTTGTGAGCGCGTCATTGAGTACGGCCTTGTAGGAGCTTCGAATGGAGGATGCGGATTCTGGAGAGATGACACCATCGGACTATCATCGAACAGGACGATGCCAACACAGCCAAGGTCAATAAGAACCCGTGTTTAAGAACGCATACACGTGGTCGAAGAATGAATGACACGCACGACCAATTTATCTTCGTAGAGCTGAGGCACGCTTTTCCTCGACCGGATCTTCTGGTACATAATTGGCTGGGTATATGCAGGTTCGTCCAATTCATTGTGGCCCCTGAAAATCGATTTGATCGAGATGGCGGTGGTACGATATCGAATCGAAGAAGATGTATCTTACCAACGACGGTATACCATCAGATCGATGACGATATCTTTCCTAAAGTGATTTCGATACTTGAACGCGATCTCGATTGCTCGAGAAACGTCTGCGGAAGGAACCATCAAAATCATAATTATATCCCTCCTATGAGAATGCAACGAAACATGGATATTTACCTTCAGGATGATCGCCGTTCACATGCAGCACAGGGCAGTTGATCATTTTTGCTACATCTGAGCAATACAATGAAGATCGTGCCGCGGATGCGGGTGTTGTGTACCCAATGCTAGAAGTCAATGTATCGGCCCAATGCGGAAATGAACCAGACAAGCTTGTGCGCACTTGTTGCTGTAGGTAAACCAAAGTGAGACTGGTTCGAAAGGAGAGATACACAGTAGAACGCACTCAACCACGATGTGCACACTTCCCCCACAAGTGTAATGTGGCAAATTACCTATAGATAAGTGGTCAAAACACATGGTGCCGTGAATCGAACAATACATACTTAATCCAAGCGTCTCCATGATCACACCTTGGCCCGAGAAGCTCGCATCTCCATGCAGTTGTACGCACATAACCTTTCAGGCCAGAATTGCTTGTTGTGTGCGTATTGAGAAAGATATCGTCAGCTTACCTTATCTCCCAGCATACATCCCTCCGCCCCAACTCCCTTTTCGAGGGCCTTCAGAAGGCTATACTGCTTAGCCCGAGCCTTGCCTAGAGCAACAGGGTTCACAGCCTCTAGAAGTGGGGATGAGATTAGCAAACTAGTCAAAAAAACAACCAGCACGAATAAGCGCATGGACATACCCAAGTGTGATGGGTTTGGCAGCAGGGATACCTTGATTTCATTCCCCCCATAGTTTAATGTGGGAGAGGCCACTGGACGGCGGTCATTCGCTGTAGAAACACCAAACGGAGAGCATATACGTGCCCAAGTGACTCAACACATCCCCTGAGGTCGTTTCACCGTCGATCTGTGCTTCCGCTCCGCCTTTGACCTTGTGAAAGAGCGCAGCAGGGTCATATTCCAAGAGACCAGTGAGCAGGTTTAGTCGTCCACGATGAGGCATGGCAAGGATAACATGTGTCATGTTGGCTAACTCACGGAACCTGGGTTGGTTACGTCAAAAGGAGAAGTCATTCAGAACACACACCCTGTGCAGCGGCCGCGAACAATGCGTCAAGCGCAGGTAACATCGATTCAGCGCCCTCTAGACCATACCGCTTCACGTTTGGAAATTTAGCTTGCAAAAAGTTATCAAACACCTCGGAGCGCGCAAGTAATTCATGCATCCTTTGTTGATACTGCGGAGTAGGATGCACGACGCCAGTCGCCTCGGACTCCAGAAGGTTCGCAAACCAGAGGCGTTCCGTCTTGCTCGGCAAGTTCATATACTCATATGCGATACGCCCCACATAGACCGCGTTGAGGAACCCGGTGATCTGGTCGAGGGTCCAACTTTTAGCCTTTCCATGAATTTCATCGGTCCAGAGAATGCCGTCAACGTTGTACTGCGTAGAAGGGTCTGTGAGGCCGTATCGAGTGGGTTCGATTGCTCCAACACGTTCACGTCGGAGAAGGTCAAGCGGGTCGATGGACGCGGCACGGTGACCATGAGTACGCAGGGCATCCGCATAGCGCAACAGAGAGGCATTCGTTACGCGGTTCGCCAGCTGTGCGGGTGTGTCTGATGGCAGTTGTGAGTGTACTAGTAGAGAAAGACGTGTATGGTAACGCACAGTCTGGCATTGTGAACTCGCGCACCCTTCGGAAACCAAACGACTCGTCATGATAACCTCGCCTGAGGACGACGACCTTGCCCTCCGCTACGCAGGGGTTCCTTGGACCCAGTAGCGCGAGTAGACGGCGCACAGGTGCATCGCGTGTCCGAATGTGCGTGTACATGATCAAGGATGTTCGCCCTTCGTGTCTCGGTATATATATGCAAGCGCGCTCGGATGGAGCTTGCGTTCTCGAACTTGAGTATGTAATAAGTCGTGGGACGATACAGCCAGGTGATTTGAACTCCATACGTACCTGATATTATTCTTGAGCTCTCACCATGACTTGCTCGGTGTCTCAGATCTCAGGCCTCAGGCCTATAGCGGGGTAATAGGCAAAAAATCTCGGCTGAGTCCGCAATACAGCCAAACGTTCTTTTTCCATCGCGAATCATCATCAAAGTCATTCAAAGAGTCACTTCTCCTTTTTTGTTACTAACTTAGGCGTTGCGGCGAGCGATCAGGGGAAGTCTGGACCAACACCATTCCATGCTTTGCGAATGCCAAAAGCCAGATATAGAACCAGGTCCTGCGCCACCCCATCAAGTTCGTGGTGTGTGGCGTGCGCATGGTGTGTGACACTATTTCTGAAGCATTGCGTCCATCATGCTGTCAATACGCAGTTTTTATTCCTCGTGCTCCGCGTGGCATACTTACCTTCTTGCAACTCACCACCGTTTTGAAACTGTCCCTTCGCAACCCTCTAGCTTGCAGCATTGCAAGTCCCTGATTGATGTGTACTAGTAAGAAACAGGTTCGTTCGAGCAAGATAGCTCCTCTCCCTACTCAATCCCTGCCATAGTCGAAGATCTTGGATAACGGCGATGGTACGGGTCAACGCGAAGATGCGAACGTTTCCGGCTCACTTAAAGCCGTTTCCGATGGCTCTGACTCCCAAAACGTCATGGTTCGGGATTCGACGGGTGGAGTTGGAACTGTTGAAGCAGGTCCTCTCCCTGTCCAACCCTTGCAGTCAGTGACCATGGTTAACGGCGATGTTGTTGTTCAACACACAGATACCAACGTCTCCAGCACAACTAAAGCTTCCACCATTTCTAACGATTCCATCTCACAAAACGTTGTGGTTCGGAGCACGACGAGTGCTGCAGGAGCAGCTCCTTCCCCCGCTGGACACTCGCATTCGAGCATCATGAGCGTCCCCAACGCGTCTAAAGCTTCCGCCGTTTCCGATGGCTCCAGTTCACGGAGCATTATGGTTCAGACCCTGATGGGTGAGTAGCAGCAGCTCCCGCCCTGCTCGAACCTTGCAGTCGAACGTCATGTGATAACGGTTATGGTACCGGTCAACACATAGATCCCAACGTCTCCAACACACCCAAAGATTTCCCCGTTTCCGGTGGCTCCGAGGCACAAAATATCGTAGTATTGGGTCCGACGGGTGGTGGTGCGAGCTCTGTCTTCAACTTGATCATAGGCAAGGAGGTTGCTTCGGTGTCCAATGACACCCCACAATGCACGACTGAAGTAATTGCTTATCCCATCGAACTCGGAAGCGCGGGAGGAGTCATTCCATGCACGCTCTACGACATGCCAGGTTTCAACAGTTCGCCTCCTGCATTACCATCAGGGGATATCAACCTAGCCGTCGTCTGCATGGAAGACCGTACACCACAGGTGAAGGAAGCTCTACACTACTTGAACGATTGGGCAAAACACAATGGTTGCAACATGCCGGTTCTTGTCGTCATCAATCATATGTCACCGCGCCCGGATCCTAACTGGTGGGAAACAAATAAAGAACATTTTACTAAACTTCGTCTTATGGTTGGTCATGCCTGTTTGACGAGAACAAAAGGGCAGAAGAACACTGAAGGACTCCACTCTCTAATCATTGAATTCCTATCTCGTCGTGAATGAGGATCATGGCGCGATGTGGGTTGTATGACTCGTGATCAGGCATCCCAACACATTGCATACATTACACTACTTATGTTTTAGGATATTATGAAGTTATGAGGCTGTACCGCATCTCATGTTGCGTTCGAGAGCTATTCACTCTGATTTATGGCTAGTACTAGTGCAACTTTCCACCATTTCATCAAATCTTTTTCACGTCTTTACTAGAGTTTGACGTCTCCTAAATCATCTTCCCTGGTGGTTGTTTCAACTTGTTTGGCAAGAGCCTTTGAAACAAACAGATCGCCAAACAAGTGAGTTGACTTTGTCCGGACTCCGTGTCGACGACGAGTCACCGTTGTTCTCATGCTGAAGCTATTTTATTGTCGACGTTCATGTGTTGCATGGTCGCACGGATAATCTCAGGCTCCCTGGCCGACAAGACAAGTACCCCTGCGACCGCGACCTACGGAGCTTGTCTAATGCGTACGGTGTGCAACGACCTGGTACTATCTCGTTTGCATCGACGTCACCCCCGCCTGAACAACCTTCCGTTCCGTTCCCCATTTCCGCTCCTCGTACTCGTCCGAATCACGTCCACCTGCCGAGAGCTGGGCGTCAGAACGAAATATGACTCCGCATCTGGAACCCGTTCGGAGCAGGGGAATGATCGTACTGAACAGCAGCCCGAGAGTGCTGCAGTGCCGGCTATCAAGGAGCCACAAAAAATAGAACAACACTGCCTGACGAAATGAAGGAGGAATGAAACGGAAATACCCTGTCGCGTTGGTTCTACGAGTAATTTCCTCGTTGGGCGCCGTGCAAGTGTTTTGCCTTGAATTCCAGTCGACGCTTTGAATTGATGCATGAACCAGGTTCCCAATTGTGATTGTTTTCCATCTGGCGGTAGAAAAACACATTTGTCTTCACTCGGACCGCTCTGTTACAAGGTGTACCAGTATAACCCAAAAAATGCTGTGGAAGGGAATATGATAAACCATGACCCTCCGGTGAACTCAACGACTCATCTACATCTGCCATCTACACCCAACTCAAAAAGAACCACCTCGGTAGCTAATTTCCGGAACGGTAATCCTTTTCATTACGAACTTCAAGTTGTTCGTTAACACGGCTACTTGCCTAGAACCACTGGGGACGTGTTCTCCTATCCCAGAACCCCCATCGGACCTTGCACTGTGGACACATTCGTTGGGCCATGCGACAAGTATGGCAGCGGCTCACCGGAAGCTGCTCTGCGAATGGTTGTGATGGGCTCCTGAGCACATGTACCGCTGGAGCGCTCTACCCTTGCAATTGAGTCTGAGGCTTCAAGATACGTTTTGTGGAGATCGGATGACGAAGTCGGAGGTTTTGAGTCCAGTGAGCATTCGACCAGCTCACTTGGCGATCTAATCTTTTCTCGTTTCCTTCCACTATCTATCTATCTATCTAATATGTTAACCGCTGGCTGTACCAAGTACGCACAGTCGCGTCCCGCCGCTTCGATCGCGATTGGCGTGGCGTGCATCGCCTTCGGGGTGTGGCACGGTGGTTCCCGAGGCTGCCTGCCAGTGGGAGGGCGGGAACAGTGCACATACGGGGTGTGTTGGTCAGTGCATCATCGTCATAGCGGGGACGCTCAGAAACCGTCGTGCGCTGTCATTCAGCGGGACGAGAACGCGCCGTGGTCAGTGTGACGACGGGGCGATGCAGGGAGGGCGAACTTGAAGCTTGAAGGCGGGCAGGCAAGTTGTTGCGTTGTCACTTGCAACACTTCGAAATCTTGCAAAACCGCGACGAATTGAGTGGAGCCGGGTTTGTAAGATCGTAGAATGATGAGCTATGGAGACATGATGAAGAAGTTGATGCGGCGTTCCTGATGTATACGTTACGGTAGTCTTGGTTGAGGTACAGTAGTTAGTAGAATTTTACGTAATTGAATTATATTTCTGCTTTTCACCATGATAATGCCTTGTAACAATCTTCGTGGACTGGTCGAACGCCGTCGAGCTTTCCGGAGGGCCTTCCAGCCTTTTTCCCATCAAAGGGATCGTGAATTTATATTGCTATCGTGACTCACAGCACTACGGTACAACTACATACACGCTAGCTGTAGAAGAAACCAAAAATGAACGACGGAAGAAACGAGGACTATAGTGAACGAGCGTAGGAAGATGCAATGCAAGTCATAAACAAAGCTGGAACGTCTGGGTATAGTATGGTTAACGTGAACGGCGCGGAAAAGGCGCTGCCTATCGACTAGTCGTGGCCTGGTCGTACAGAAATAAAGCACAAGAAAAAACAAGGCGAAAAGTAGGCGCCGCTTGGAAAAAAAAGAGGTATAAAGCGTCATCATATAGCGTACGGTAGGTCAGGGAGATATCCAGCGCTTTTCACATATGTGACCCGTTTCGTTCCATTGCAGTTCCTCCAGATCAGGTTCCTGACCGCCTGCGTCGACTCATACCGTCGCTCGTACAAGTCCATGTTGTACGACACATCTTCCCTGGAGAGCGTCGTCACGCACGCGTGGTCGACAAACTTGAGCCCTCTCGACGTGAGGAAATCGCCGTTCTTTCGTGTGCCCGACCACCAGTCTTCCATCGCCCCGGCGTATTTCTCGAGGCCAGTCACAACGCCGACTATAGGCACTCTCGCCGGCACGGCGGATCGCACGGCGTTGAACATCTTCTTAGCGATGCCCTCCTTTGGTCGTAAACAGTACACGAGGAGGTCGATGCCGCGCTCGCTATAGAGGTCGCCTATGGTCTTCTCTGGATGAGCATCACCCCCGAATCCGGGGATGTCATAAATATCGAAAGCGTGTTCATTGATGTCCACCCTGTACGCGGCTGGTGCCACCGTGCAAGGATGAATGTCGGTGCTAAAGGGTGCGTCTTCGCGGCCGAGGATCAAGTTTACCAGGGAGCTGATGCCCATGCCAGTGCGTCCAAAGACAACGACAACGTGCACCCGGTCGCCCTGGTGTTAAAGAATA
The DNA here is from genome assembly GCA_038091395.1 of Leccinum rimulosum. Classification (NCBI taxonomy): domain Eukaryota; kingdom Fungi; phylum Basidiomycota; class Agaricomycetes; order Boletales; family Boletaceae; genus Leccinum; species Leccinum rimulosum. Next base: position 8,395 of record JBBPOJ010001739.1, read on the forward strand.
TTTTAAAGGAAACAGACATGTCAAGCACACCGCGGGAGGCGCTGTAAGGGGGGCGACTCACGTTGTCCACCGGCATGGGCATCGTTGGGGATTTGGCTTCGAACGGGTTCAAGTTTAACCCGCGCAACCGAGCCAAGACGGGCGTTTCAGTAGTGAAGAGCCTGGTAGATACGAAGAGCTTATTTGAGGCCATCCTGGGTGGGAGCGCGGCGGTGGAGGGCTGGCACACGCGGTGAGTGGGTTGAAAGACGTTTGGCAGCTCGCACAGGGGCGTTTATGGTCGTTGAGAGTGATGGGTCTTATTAAGAAGGCGTTTCCAGCGGGGACGAAGGAACGCCTCATGGAAATCGTGCCGCACCCTGAGGGTGCATGCTTAGACGGTGGGCCCCCATGTCTTCTGATTTCTCCATTGTTATCCCCTCATCGAAGCAACAGACATGATGCACACTCCCCGTGGCAGTGGAGCCGTATCGCTGTTTGTCTCCTGTTGGGGTTGTATTGATTTCGCCGATTGGGCGTCGAGGAGATACCCCCCCTCGATCACCGTCACCACTCTATCGGAGTCACGGACGACTCACGTGGTCAAGTGCAGGGTCCCTCGTGTTCTAATCTTTCGTTCAGAGAATTCGATCTTGGCCCGTAGAAGAGAAAGAGAACAAGCTGTTTTACGTGCCAGAAACGCGAATCGTTCAGCAACGTCAGTATGGTCTTCTCGTCCGAAGTTCAGGTGAGTTTACTTGTCTTTGTATGCCTCTGCCTCGAAATCACGTCAACTAGGGCGTTAAACACGTGCCACGAGGGTCTTCACGCCTGTCATCGTACAAGTTGCGCCAATAGGGAGGAATGATGTCTATCTATTCTACGTACACGCAAGCTCTCCACGAACCAATTCCTGCACTCGCTTTACTGCCAGTGTCAGCAGATGTTATCTGAGGGACAGCAGCCTGAGCTGAGCCATCCAGCAGCACCGAGCAGAGTGAACACACACGCTCTAATTAATTTCAGAGAAACATGTCTCCTCGGTGGAGCCATCTTCCAACGACCCTCTTCTCTGCCCAACAATTTCTCAGAATAACTCGCTTTGCGGCCTTTTCCGACTCTGAAAGTCTGTCTTTGAACACCGCATCACGAGTAGCCGAGGCGTCCAACGTTGTGACGCATGCATGGTCAGCGAAGACCATGCGTCTCGCTTTTAGATCGGCCTCGTTCGTCGACCACCAAAGATCCATCGACTCGCCGTATCTCTCCAGACAGGTTATCACGACAACGATGGGAACGTCATCCGACACCGCGGACCTTATCGCGGTGTAGTTTTGGTATCCGGCGTTCGCGTCTCCGCGCGTGCCGCGCAGACAGTTGACGACGAGGTCGATCCCGAATTGGGCGTCGAGTTCGCGGAGGGCTTTAACGATGGCTGAGCTGGGGCATTTGAAGGAGCCGAATCCGGGGGAGTCGATCAGTCGGAAGGAGCGTCCGTTGAGCGTGAAGGGGTAGGCAGTGAAGGATTTGGTGCAGGGACTGACGTCGGTGGAGATGGGTGCTTTGGCGACGCCACCGGTGATCGTGTTGATAAGTGAGCTAGCACCAACGCCTGTTTGGCCGATGATGACGACGTTAAAGATGTCCTGGTGTCGGACCGCGTGAGAGGGGTGATATGATTCCGATGAGGGGTTTGGGGAAGGGTGTGTGTGTGTGAATCGGGCGTAAATGATTGGTAGACTGACCTTGTCACTCAGAGCATCTTCGTGTTCTATTTTTTTCAAGAGGTCGCTGATGAGAGACGCTTTTGAATCTTTGCGGAGAAAGGCGGGAAGAAAGCGCATGCCAAGAGGCTAATAGAATTCTGACTTGGACGGGCAAAAAGGTTGATCGGGTAGAAGGAAAAGTGCAGCTTGCTTTGAGAGGGTAGCACACTGCTTTTAATTGATAAGAATACGAGGGTCGCAAAGGCACTGCGAGCGTTGTCAGTTTTCCGCCGAGGTTGGATGAGACCTCGAGGCGCTCTGAGGGCGGTCGAGGGTATATATGGCAACTGCAAGCGAGCAGTGCCTACTACCACGTGGTAGGATGCAGTTGTTCTTGATCTCGACAATTTCGAAGATAACGACAACAGGGCTACTACATACTAGGACTCATCGGGAATGCTGGCAGGAGAAAATGAAAGCGTTCTAATACGATGGGCAGGGTTAGGTGTGACACGGACGGTCTTGTTAAGGCGGTTCAATATTTTTGACAGCAGTCGGCGCCGGTAGTGCCAGGCTGTGCCACCTGGACCCTGCAGACTAGAACCCCTCTGGCTTGTAACTCTAGTTCGTTAGAAAATGGTGCGGGTGTCCGGGATCGCGGAGGAAGGCACATTTCGCGGAGAGGTGATCAAGATAATAGGCCCTATCTACTCGAAAATTATAAAGGGTACGATCAAACTCAGAATGGAAAGTCAGGACGCTCTCGGGACGGGTGTAAGATGGTCATGAGAAGAGCCGGAGAGGGTACCCGACAGCACACGAAGGCGTTTCGGAAGACGAGCACGCGGTTCGTCTCTGGCAGCACCGCGGACTGAGTTTTAGCGTTGCATGGCTCAAATTAGAAGGTCGGGGGCAGCGGCCCGGAGTTTGCCGTGATTATTGACCTGGACGACGAAGACGACTTGCAGTGCAACGACAACGTAAACGGGCAGCGACGACTACCAAAACCATATCTAACGACTGTTCGAGCCTGCATTGCTTGCGATTTCGCCTGTGTTCCACTCGGTGTGCGTCCGACTCGCCGACGTGTCCTAATTCAGCACACTAGCCTCAAATCATTCACCATTATCCCAAATCCATTCTCGGTTCGCAGATAATCTATATCCTGACACATTTAAACGCGCTTCCGTCCCTTCCTTCCTTCTTCAACACCCCACCACTCATGGACTCCTACAGCGAGCCTTACACCCGCGCAGGCGACAACATTTCTCTCGATGTCGTTCGCGAGAAAGTGCGCGCGCTCGAGGAGAGCCACAAAGCTCATGGCGCACAACTCTCGGGCAGAATCGTCCACGTCTGCCACTATCTCCCCATCATACCCACCCTCATCTCTCACACGACCCCGGCCGCAGCCGGCGTTCTTAGCCCTCCTCCGTCCCCTCCAACAACCTATGGCGACGTCCCTGCTAGCCCAACCGCCGCACAGGCAGCACCCCCTCAGCAATCCTCTGTTCCATCCCGGCGCTGGAAGCTCGGGCCCAGGTACGGCCATGCTGCCATGATCTCGGGCATTCGCTCGCTCTCTGCCACTCACGACCAGCTCATCATCGGTTGGACTGGCGACATCCTTTCAC
>JBBPOJ010001740.1:0-11713 GCA_038091395.1 Leccinum rimulosum
AGAACCAGTGTGGCGCCCTGAGCCTGAGCGCGCGGCAAAGATGCGGCCCCTCCGAGAAGCCTGAGCCCGAGGTCTCCTCATTCGCGGTGGCATTCGCAGCACTTACATGTCGATCAGAGCGTGCACTACATCCTCAAGCGAGTTTTGGAATGCAACTCGGCTTGGGACGCGCGCTATGTACAGGATTGATAGTAGTAGCGCCGATGTGTATTGGTTGCGCGACAAGGGGACTCAAGTACTCATGATCGATCGATCGATCATCTGGCTGTACCTACTCCCGTTTTCGCGTGCATCTCATGTTTTTGCTCTTCTGACCCACCACGCAGACTTCCATACATGCTCGTCTGAACAGCCTAGAGTCTAGACTTTGGTAACAAAATTCTACAAGCTTTCGTCGCCCGTGTCACTCGCGAGTCTGCCACTGCTACAGCAGTGCTCATCGTCAACTATGGTACAAACTACATCGGCCTTTGCTCGCTCCGCGCTTCTCGCTATCATCGATCCAACCACCTCGTCCACAGGGTACTTGAGCTCGACGTTGACCCAGGTACCATCGAGCGGTTCCGCCGTGCTGGGACGCCGAGGCGGTCAAGTTTTTCGAGATCGTTCACGCGGATGAGGTGACGCACGTCACGTCCAGAGAGGAAGTCCGGCGAGAATGGAGTGGTGAAATCAAAGGCCCCTTCAGCGTTGAGGCACGCGAAACGGCGGGACTGACCAAGCCGTTCTACCAAAATTTATGGCGCAACTCGGGTTCCGTCAAATACGACAAAGAATAGCCGGCGGCAGAGCATTCGTCACTTCAAATCGAATATGGCCGAAGCTAGTCAACAATGCATGCAGTATTTTAGATCTCCTCTACAGTCTGATCAAACACGACGGTCGCCGGACCCCTGTCGGTCGAGTGTCAATAAATGCCATCAGACCGAGTGAAGCTGGAAACGCCGCTTACCTCTTCTCCTCGCCGTTCTCCATCCAGCTAATCTGCGCCTGCAGCTCGGTCATACCGAACATCAACACAATACTGTAGTGTTGTCTGTAGAACTGCAACCCTGGAAAACCACGTCTGGGACTGAGCGTCCTGGACACTTGGGACGTGTCCGCATGAATGGTGCACAGGTTACAGAACATCTCTTAATACGATATCAACGAATTGAGCGTTGGCGTCGGACATCGCAACAAAGCATCGACCTACCAGGCTCTGAATCCGTCCAACGGGGACTGCTTGAGTTACCGCAGTAGCGTACGATCTCCGTAGCGATCGTGTCGCTGGAGGTCCTCTCGGCACATTCTGTGATAAAGTCCTTTCGGAATTCCTTGACCTCTGACACCATCGTTCCCTGGCATCCCACTTCATGCTCCACTAGGAACAAGCCACAGACCACTATACCTTGTGCATGATTGCGCTAAACGCGTTCGGAAGGACCATGCGCCCTGATGTACGTGGGACCGCAGACGCAGCTCGAGGTTTGTGTTGCTCGTCGTTTTGATTGAACTCTACCGCGCATCGAGTTCCGTAGGTAAACTTGGCAATGCGCACAGAAATCCTGTGGTTGAGGTAAAAGGCAATCGCGCCGTCCGCGACAGCCTTATTGCTGTCCGGCATTCGAGAGTCAACGTAATGAAAACTGAGTAGGTCTCGAAAAATAGCTTACGTATGGCTGTCTGGGCGACAGAAATTGACGTTCAATGGTTCGATGTGCTCTTGAAGCCTCGCAAAGAGCCAGTCACTCGCGGCAAAGCCCCCGACGAGGAAGACGGACTGACAATCGTTAGTATCGGTGTATAGATCTCGGGCGAGGGTAGACATACATTGATTGGTTGGGTTGCCAGCCTTCGCTGATTTTCCACAGCTGCAACAATCGCTGTTACAGAGGGTTCGAAGAGGGTTGCGACATCGTCTCTGAATTGTAGACATCGTGAATAGGCGAGCGACTGACAGAATACATGTATTTCTTACCCCGGAATCTTCAGCTGCCCAGACTTGATGTTGAACGCAAGGTCGCGGTCCTTGACAGTTCCAAAACGAATGTAAGATGGCTCAGCAGGGTTGCTGAAACGGAGCTTCGTTTTCTTGTCAAACTCGCTCGTCATTTGAGAAATATCCTCCTCGGTCCCGAATTTGGAACCTGTTAGCTTCTCTGCAAAGGATACGGCTGTTAAAGGTCATCTAAACGGCACGTTTTCATTCGCTTACCTGTGAGAAACTGCTTAGCGCGTCTGGTGACGGATGCTGCGCCTTGCAGGAGACCTACAATCCAGTTCGTTAGTACCAGCAGTGCAATTCAAAACAAACTTACATTCTGGAGGTGCGATTTCTTGCAACGTCATAGGCGACGTTGTCATGTAGTAGGAAGTGACGTCAACGGTTCTACTTCTAGCATTGATAATCATGATTCCTTGGTCTTCCTAGAAAAGAGGTCTACAGCCACGGGTCAAACGCGAGCTGCGCGGACACTACCTTGAATGAACCAGCTGTCTTCTCGGTACTCAGGCAGTAGTGCACGCTCGCTTCGCTTTCGGTAACTAGGTGAATACGAGACTGCCCTTCGGGACAATCGGGGACCAAGCCTGCAAGGACCGCTGCCGTCGTAATTGCGTTTGTTGTGGACCTTCCCATCCGTTTGGATGACTGAGCACGAAATCAATGTTGTCCTCGAACGAAGTCCACAGGTCGCGCCCGCTCGCATACGTTTCTTGGATGTAGGTCCTTGTACATTCAAAGAGATAATGCATGAAATCAGCCAATACTTGCGTGGCGGTCCTGTTACGTGGAAGTGGTGGAATGTCTTGATCGCTAACGTTGGGCATGTTTCCAGGTCCGAGATGGTGTTTCCACCTAGTGTCACGAAATTCAGTGGGACCGCGAGTGACTGCTCGACAGACTACGACACTCACTGCTCAAGTTTGACCCATTCCTCATCTTCCGCTCTCTCTATTATACTCTCCAGAGTGGCCTCGGCACCGAACGCACGAGGAACACTTTCCTGATCGTAATATACAATGGACGGTATCTTGGAGCTTCCGCCGACGTTATCTGTGGTAGGAAAGCTATCCGCACAATGAACGATCATGAATGCTGGAAATACGTATTGGCGCTCACCGGTTAACACCAAAGATCACAGGTGGTTCGCCTATGTCGAGAATGCTATAGGAGACCCCGCTGAATGTCGTGCCCACATCGAAAGCCAAAACGAGCTTCCGAGCAGGTCCTTGGTACGGCTGTCGTTCTGACATGGGTCGGTAGCATGCGAATTTCAAGTTGATGCGTCGAGTTTCGACTGACGCTGGCTACACTGGCTTGCGCCGCGGCAAGATTAGGCGCCTTGAACTTGCCTTGGACCACGTCCACTTCATGAAGTTTCCGCCATTCGCGTACACGACGACGAGGCGCAAAGGTGAATGCAATGCTCGCTCGCTATTTTTTTTGGAAGAATCCGCACTCCACTGGACCAGCGGACCGCGCCACTTCGCTGTATAGATGTAACAGCAGGGGTCGCATGCCGAAAAAGAGATGATCTACAAGAGTCTAAGATATCGCGAAATGCGACTTCGTCAGACCTCGCAGCATGAACGTGCCTCTTAAAGGTGATTGATTGCCTAGCCAGCCAGGTTGCCCTTTCAACAACTGCAGTTTTTTCTACTCAAAGAGTCAAAAAAATCTTCAGGGCGAATAGCACTTTCGTGTAGTGGAAAGGTCGACAAACGATAAAGTACAAGAATCAAAGAAAAAGAGAGAAAGAAAAGATTGAAGAAAGATGAACAAAAAAGAGTCAGCTTACCTCACCAAGGCGGACTCGCCGGCCCTAACTCGATCGTAGCGGCGCGCCTGCGCCAAGTCCCCCTCCCCTCGGTCGGAGCCACCTATTTCAATATAACTCAAGGAGCAGCGTGATAATCACGCCGCCGAAAACCCTCGAAGTTCCTTAGTTCCGCAAAAGGAGCCGGGAATTCGGTCTGACATGTATTTGCTGCGAACGAGTCTGTCTGGATGTGCATACAGTAGATTATCTCATAATGCATACCGTCGGGAGACGAAAAATATTATGCATTATGAGGGATATTCAGTATGGTATATGTCACGAATTGTGACACTTAGTGACAGTCACGCTGCGTAACGACTAGGGGGGAACACGAGGAAAAAAAACAATCTAAAGTAGTTTGTTTGCAATGGAGAAGTTCTTCATGATGAAGATGAGCACGGAAACGACAGAGATATGTGAGCAAAACCAATAGCAGTGTCCGAGTTTACATCCCCATAGTGTAAACATGCCTCCATCATTCTCTCGCACAGATTGGCTGCTTCGCTCCGAGAAATAGCAATGCTAGGCATGTCGGACTCACTATCGGAGCCAGAATCATCCTCGACTACCTCATGAAAGTGAAGACGGTGAACCATTCATTGAGCCGGAGGTATTGCATGAGTGGTTGTATGGCCCCGGGCCAAGGCTGCTGCCTGGGATGTGGGACTCGGAGTCTCGACACCAGCCAGTTGGATGTCTTTGAGTGTCTGAGTCTGTTGGGGACGGGGTTTACGCTTTTCCGCAGGCATGGTTGGAGGTTGCCAACAACAGTGAACTTTTTTTTGGCAGATTAGTCTGCTCCGACCTCCGCGACTCGGAGTCCTGCAAGTCAGCATTGTCATGCGCTCCGAGTCAGCGCGGGCCCGGCACTCCCAGTGCTATTGGTGGCCCCGCCATATTGCATAATGGTAGACTTAAGTCAATGCATGATGCATTATGCATTATGCACTAAATTTGCACTGAACCACAGTGGGATCCGACAAAAGGTATGCAGTATGGGGGTTATGCATTATGACCGTATGCATTATGAGATAATCTACTGTACTCATATTTTGCACAATGGGTTTGTATGTACATTACAGTTATCAATAACGCGTGCAGCACGACAAGGAAGCTTGTTTATGAACCTGTAACCAAGAAATTAAGATGAGGAGAAAATAAAGTGATAGCGAAACCCACATCATGAACGGTGTCGACGAGAGGGGCAAGTTGAAAGACAGTTTGTCTGAGAGCTTGAAGCCCCTATTTCGTTACGTAATTTTACATAAGCAATCGTTTACATAAGCGAACCGTTTTGCAGACTGACAAACTCCCCACTATCGTGCACGTGGGAGTCGGGGACCTGACTAGGTTTCACTCGTTCGTCCGCCGTTTCTGTGACAACAATGCATCGGATTCGGATCGACCTTGCGCGCATCCAACATCCTCTGCAAATCATCCATACGTTGGCTGTCAAACGCTTCCACCCTGACTACGCCCGATTAAACGCCTCCACCGTGACCATGACCCTCGCAAACTCGGAGTCGTGTCGTGCTTGTACGTACTGTATTACATCAACTCGAAACCCAATGTGCGTCACTACGTGTCGCGCGATTCCGCCCCCTTCATATGCGGCCGAGGACACTCGCGCCACTCCAACTTGAAACCCATGAAAGAGCGCGAGGTGGTCAGCCACGCTCGATTGGTCACCTTCGATCCACATCCCGGACAGCGAGTGCGCGTGCGATCCCAGAAGCATTCGTATCCGTGCAAGAGTTTGTCCGCGCGTTGGAAAGCCGCGTTCCATGACTCTTCGTCGACTTGGTGGCCGTTGCAAATGGTGGTGATGTGTCCTCGCTCTCCGACTCGCTCGAAGATGCGCGTACGAACTGGTATTGGACGAGGAAGACGGTGGTGGTGGTGGATACCGGCGTACCGGATGCTGTGTCGGAGTTTTCTGCGAATTGTGGCCGATCACCTCTGCCTCCTGAAAAAGGTGCGACGACGTGACCTTTGTCGTCTCCAGAAGCGGCATTTTCCGACGATGGAGATGACGACGATTGCAGGACAGCTCAGGCATCGCCAACAAAAGGCACTTGGCTGTCAGAGCTTCGACGATTATGCATGAGTCGTCTGATGCCGGCCTTTTTTTCTACTTCTTCCTCCCGTCTTGATACATGACTGTTCAGGTGATGACATGGTGAATCTGCTTGCCGAGAATCGATATCAAGTGACTGAGCAGTAGGCAAGCATGAAGCTAGTATCGAGGTCACTATAAAACTCAACCCGGACCCGGCAGAGAAACATACTCGTCGTTGCTTAACATTATTTGCATGCAACTCGGCCAACATTACGAACCGCGTTTCAACAGGTGGGCCGGCTTCCGGTATGTACTCGAGTGGTCGTTTTGCCTTCTAAATTCACACGATGCTCCGTATTCCAGTAGCCCAAGCTACGGAAGTTGCGGCTGCCAGGAACATTGTCTTCCTGTTCGTGTACACTTACCAGTTTGATCAGAGTTAGATGTCTATCTATGACACCTGTCTGGCTGCCGCAACCCCCAAGCCTCCCATACTTCCGGTGAACTCTTTTTACGCGTTGGGAACGTTCTGCTAGGAGTCGAAGCACACAGATGCCACGCTGGAGAACAGTTCTACGTGTTTAAAACATTGGGTCAAATTGAACTATCATCTCGCGACTGGAACGAATTCATTTTGCCTGTATCCCCTCGAAAACTTAGCTGCCTACACCTGGGGTGAAATTTCCTTTGCGCTCGCCTTGTAAAGTACATTTCTAATGGACAAGCTGGCAGGACCAACCATCATATGCGCTTGTTCGGAGGAGTTACAATATATTGTCTACGCTGCACTTCCTTCGGGTGTTAACGTCAAGATCTTCTCTACCTCATTCACTCCCTCTGATCATATCAATCATCTCCAGAAACGATCAGACGAGCAGACTTTGTTACAGGACGCCAATACCGCCGAGGGTCGCCACATATAGCCTCCGTGAGCTTCTGCCAAGTGGCACGGCTTTTTCTTTTATCATGGTATATGCGAAATAATTTACGGGCGAGAGAGTACCAGCGAACACATGGGAGTCACTCTACCTCACACCAGCTGTACTACTCTTCCTTGCTCCGCGGTATGTGATTCTCCCACTAGCCATCCCCTTTTCAAGTCGATTCACATTGTAAGTACAGGGCTGAGAACATAAAGCACATGTTACATAGTTTATAATTCCCCATCCGTTACGATCAAGCTGTTTCTCCAGGACGCACGATCAGCTTCTTTGCGCTGACAAGGTTATTCTTCAGTTTGTCGAGCCCCGGGATGATGCCATTTAACCCGCCCGGAACGACCTCGACTGCGTTAGGCTAGTACAGGTGTGAATGATTGATTCATCTTCTAGAACCGACTGATACCAAAAGTACGCACGACGATGTCGCCAGCCTCCAGCAATGCTGGCAAGTGTTTTGCCAATGTGCGACCGATTGCCCTGTTGGCGGGCGGATGCACGTTCCCTAATACACCTGACACTTTCTTGGTACTCCCAGGTGTCTCCTTGATCGAGGATTGTATAGCAACGATGATATGTCCACCTTCTGCGAGGGTATCGTATCCAAACTGCTGAGTATCTGCTAAAGCGATTGAATCATATACTAGAGAAATGGGCTTCGCGGTGACTCTGGAGATCTCAGCGGTCAAAGAAGACGTAGGGAGGTTACGGTCAATGACATGGGTAGCGCCGAGCGATTTGAGGAGGTCGGTATTGTGCAACGATGCGGTAGTTATAATTGGAGAGAAACCGGAGAGTCGAGCGAATTGGATGACTGGTTAAGGATCGTAAACGATGCGTGCGTTGCACAGTAAGCGTGAGTACAAGAGCCCGCTAGCGAGTGTATAACGCACCGTATTGTCCCACTGAAGTGGCGCCTCCAAGGATAAGAATAGGTTGTCCCGCATACTGGCCACGAGAGCCATCCCACGGTGCCTTTAAGCCGATTCCAACGGGTGGTGGAGAATACAGGGGGATGACTGCAGTAGCAATTCCAAGCGGAATTGAAGCTGCTTGGTCAAACGTGATGTTGTCTGGGAGCTATAATCGCATGAGATCAGGCTTGTCATGTACCTTAAAACACACCGTGCCTTATAAACGATCTCGGCCGGTGCCAAGGCGTACTCTTGGAAAGTCGCATAATGGCCATATAGTAAACCCCCTTGGTGGAAACTGAAGAAGAAACACAAATCAAGGCCGGTTGGACAAGAACGTCTTGCAACGAACATACACTCTGTCGCCCTTCTTGAATTCTGTCACGCCTTCCCCCACGGCCTCAACTTGCCCAGCAGCATCGCTGCCCAAGGGAGTGGGGAAGTCGACTACGAAGATGCCATATGACTGGATCTTCCAGTCCACAGGATTCAGTCCCGCAGCAATCACCTTAATGAGGACCTCTCCCGCTCCTGGATCTGGTAGGGTTTTGGTGCCTAGTTCGAAAGCACCAAACTTTTCTTTGAGGAAGAGCGCTCGGGAGACTGACATGATAGAAGAGTAGTATGGGTGAATTAACATCGGGAGTAGCATGGACCAACTATTTATCTGCATACCGGTTTTAATTTTGGGTACCCATCAGTCATCTTCAAATCAGCGTATATTCAGCTTTCATGGCACGCAATGATTGGTGACTTGCTTACACCGTCATCAGTCCCAGAGATATTAGATAGCTGACAATCTTCGGTGACCTTATGGGAACAACTTACCAGTATTTGTCATTCGATGACGATCAATAAATGACGTTATCATGATTGCCATCATGATCATTTATGAGGTATTCCTTCGTCCTGGCTCGTCCTGGCTGCTTGAAAGGTGCTTGAAAGAATTACTTTTAGTAATTTCGAACCCACAGTATCCCGTGTGACGCGTGACAAGGTTTAAGTATGTACCGGAAATTTCAAGTTCATTCGTCGTTGTGACGCGTTATGACGCCAAAATTTCCGGCATTTCGTCAGCCCATTGGCCCGGAAGGGCGTTGTTGTATTTTTCGCTCGTTTGTCACGCTGCATCCCCTCGCTCCCTCGACCTCAGCCCCATCCAGCGTGCTGAACACGTCCAGTCAGTCGCTCACGCCTTCCAGGCTTCACGTCGTCGACGTGCCTGTCTCCCGTCGACACCATCTCAACGTCCTTCGTGCCGCTTCAGACGGCTTTTTCAAAAAAACGTTATATCCGATCGCTCGTCGCCGCGTCTCGTCATTCGTCGACGATGACGAAGTCTTTGCCATCCCGGGACTTTCAACGTGCCAGTAATCCCTTGCTCCCTCATCTCTCTCTCACTTCTTGCGCTCTCAAACGGATGCTGAACACGTCGTGAACCACAGAAATGGCGCGTCCAACGATGCCGGAAAAACCCTTTTCTGTCGATCATGCGTCCCCATGGTTGCCTGCGACAACACCCGGCACTTAGTCCACGGATGATCTTGCTAAAAACGTGTGAGCAAGAACGATGCCTGAGGACATCACTGTCAGGTCGATTGTCGGTTTCAGACCTTTTCGTGAGTGGTATGGCTATGCCATCACTTCCCCCCAGGATCAGGTGTTTGGGCGGCTAGAACCAAAATAGGCACTGATGGCAATCATTAGTTGTGATCACCTTGAAGAGCATTCCCAGGGTAGTAAATGTTGAGGAGCAAAAATACCATCCAGTACGTGCGCATCACGTCTAGGAACTAACCGGATAACAATGAAACTTATAAACTACATTCGGATCATCGAAACAGGTATGGACGAAGAGTTTCGTGAAAGAGTCTGGACTCACGTTGTACTAGATGGATTCAACCGAGTGCATGTAACTCTTGATGGTGCATGTCACCAAGTTTGCCTCCAGTGCAAGGCGGAACGGGCGATGATAGAAGGGCGGTGCCATCTACACCTTGCTTTCGATCGGTACAATGTTTCGGCTATTCTAGCGTTTCGTTACGGAAGCAAGTTAGTTGTCACATTTCCACGTCAAGGAGAATAGGTGGGTGTAGAACTAGACCGTACTCACGATCACCGTTGGACCTCTGTATCGTCCAAGGCTCTTTCCCAGCTCAGCCAGAGATTGTTTTCTTGGGAGAAGACATGTCTCGGGTGTGCTTTGTAGATCAATGGGAGAGATACAAAAACATGTTGATGTCTATGATCATGTTGGGACAGGACATAGACTGAAGGTGTGTCCAGTGGCGAATGTTCCAAATTATAATGTTGCTAAAAGTGATTGAATACCGCCCTTGAGAAAGTGTACACATATGTCCTGTATTCCGGGACAAGTCAACAAAAGCGTCCGTACCTCCCTTCAAGACAGCCGTCCGTGTGTTGTTTCAATATTCGAATGGAGTCTGCGAATCATGCACATGCGAGGGGTCTTTTATCTGCGACGTCAGTCATTGAAGGAGTGCCCACGATGCATGGGGTTGTTTTGCTGCCTTTTGCAGCGAGGAACGCGATTACATCACATGGTGTCACCGTGTAATCCTCCGTGCAGTGCACCAACATTGTGCGACGAGTGCGTGGAAGAAGGCTGGAGATCGTTCGCGCTGGGATCGCCAGTGCCGGATGCAACGTTCGAGCCAGTCGATGGAGAGATATTTTGAGTTCGTATGTGGTACTAGTACCGACTCGAATGATTGTCTAGCCAAGATTTTGAGGGACTACGAGGTATTGTACTGCGAGCTGAATTTTGCTATTACGACCCCTCTTCGGAAGAGCTGAAGGATGTCGATAATGATGCCAATACAGAATGGAGGGTGGTGGCAGGTCGTGACTCTACAACCAGACCTCTAAAAAAACACTGGTACGTACTTCTAGTATGTATCTAGCTTGCTTGGTATAGCGTATTATCAAATCGGCGCAAGATCTGCAAATCCGATTCGTGGTGACTCGCTGTTGAAATCAAACACGGTATAGAACTGTTTGAGGAAGATGGTCCCGATCAACCAGAGTCCTAATCGGTTCACAAGTCTGCATGGGAAGAGGAAATGCTGATCAAAAGAATCTCACCAGCATCATTTTTCACATTCGAAAATCCGCTAAAGCAATTTGGCGACTTGACCGAAATCCGTCCCTTGTTGAGGACCTCGGCAGGCATTACAAGCGACTTTCCACCAATGGTGAAACTCACGGTGGGAAAAGACTCGCATGGGACTACTGGAGTCAAACAAAAGTACCAAGATAGATCGGAACTCACAGGTGTAAAGATCACTTTTCCAGAAGTGGGTCCAACCGCCAGCCGCCCTGTGCAGGGCTTCCAGTTGTTTCTGATTACCAAAAATGAGGTTGGAACCAGTGTCGATGACGGCAGGTACATCTGTCAGAACTATTCTTCCGTTGACCTTAATATCATCTATCTTCACCGCCCACTGGAGAATCTGAAAGGGCAATCTAAGTATGCATCCATACCACCTGGCGTTTGCGCTCACCTCCGGACTTGTTACGGGGGTAAAGACGAGGGTGTTATGAATGTAAAGCGCCTCGTTCGTTCCACCGACGTACACCTCGCCGCCAGAAGAGGTGAACTTGAATGAAAACACTGGTTGAGACAGCTTTCCTTCATTGTAGAGCGTGTGAAATAGAGGGCTCCTGCCATAAAAATCTGAGGAAGACGGGAAAGCCAATCCCAATATACCATCTGCAGCAAATCTAGCTGCTCCCATAGTTGAAGAGTATGTTGTTGCAGCACCGATGGTCTGAATGTCCGCCTATTCATTGGTCAGAAGTGATGATGTTTGCAAACAGTAAAAACATACGGTAAAACCAGCAATGGTTACATTGTCCGTGTATTGTTTACCACGGGCAAACCTACCATCTGGAAATTCTATCGCAAAATCTGTATTGAGGTCCACGTTGGTGATGTGGGGCGGTGGGGGTTCTTCATTGAGGTCGATGATATGGAAC